>JACEFZ010028445.1:350000-362500 GCA_014155875.1 Cepaea nemoralis
TACCAGTACAAGTCTAGACGTCTACAGAAAACGTGATGTGCGGGTCTACTTACGTTATAAAATGAATTTCAGAAGGGCGAGAAGTATAGAGCCGTAAAATATGGAGGGAAAAACAATATCAAGTAATCGGTTCTTGCAATAACGCTATCTTATAATAATCTTAATTCCCCTTGGAAACCCTAAATCCCCCCCCCCCCACCTCCCCGGGGGAGGGATTCCTCACCGGTGGAGAACCACTGTTGTAGACGGTACTATCTGCTTTCTGTTAGCGCCGAATGTTCGGCGGCGCTTACCAAACCCGACACCCCACATTGTGCCAACAGCGCAATTGTGAGGACACAAGCCTATCCTGGTGCGAGCAAATGCAACCTAAAGACAAAATTGTCATGGCAGGACAGACCAGGCCCTAAGCCTTGGTTGGCAGCTGGTCTAGGATCGAAGCTCCGACAGGCGAACAGTTAGAGCATTGCTTTGCTAATCCGGCAGCTTCTCAGCTTGTCTTGTTCCAGATGTATTGGTGTACCTTTCCTCTGGAGTGAACTAGGCAGGCCGAGAGAGGGATCATGCTGCAATGCAACACATGGTCTCTATAATATAGCCCAGGCTCTGTGCTATGGAGAGGTATAACTCCATCCATAGTCTAAACCGGTCTCGGAATCAAAGCGAGAGGTAGCAGTTACGTGTTATAAGTCCTTGTCAATTGGCGTAGACATGGGGTGCCACGGGTTGCCTCTGATGGTGGGAGACTCATACAGGTGTCACTGATCAGCTACCGCCCGCCTCAAGCTGGGCAGCCCCCGGCCAATTGGGTGCTGATCCGCCACAGCCCGCCTGCTTCAATGGGTGCTTGGGGCTAGGACAAAATCTAACCGCAGGCTGTAAAACCAATGCACCAGGTACTAGCTAAACAGAAAAATAGAAACCTCAAGCTACAGGCTTGCAACCATGAACGTAAGAACTATGTGTCCAGGATTTTCCACTAACCTGACGAATATTGACGATGTGAGAAAAACGGCTTGTGATTGATGCCGAACTCTAGTCGGTCTTAACATTGATAATTGCATGGCCTACAGGAGGACTTCGCCTCGCCTGAGGAAGTGTCACTCAGGAATAACTAATTACACCTTTTTTTTTGGGGGGGGTGGGGGGGTGGGGAGGTTAGAGGGCAGCAGAAAAAGACAAACATGGTTTGGGCTTTGCAGTGAAAAATTCGCTAAGGGAATGATTGAAATTCCAGCGGGGGAATGAAAGACTATTATCCCTGCTCTTGGCAACCTCTTCGTAGTTTGTGCTAACATTATCAATTGCATATGCACCAACACTCACTGCCATCAAATGATGTGAAGGATTTGTTATATGAGGAGTTAGACTTAGTGATCAAGGCAGTTCCAAAATCCGACTACATTTGTATGCTCGGTGATTTCAATGCTCGTGTGGGTAAGGATTCGAGTTCATGGCCAATGTGCCTTGGAAAATACAACATCGGTCGCATGAATGATAATGGGCAAAGGCTGCTGGAGCATTGCACCAGAAATGACCTATGTATTACAAACTCCTTTTTTTAAAAGCAAAGAGCTGCATAATGTCACACGGAAACATCCAAGATCCAGCCACTGGCATCAGCTGGACTTCATCATCACACGGAGACAACATCTGAACCAAACATCATTAACTCGACGTTACCACAGTGCTGACTGTGATACGCATCATTCTTTGGTTGTTGCAAGGGTTAGATTGGACCCAAAGAGAATCTACACAGCTAAACACAAATCTAGCCCGGGGATTAATGTTATTAAAACCCATGATCCTATTAAGTGCTTTGAGTTCTAACAGCAACTCGAAGACGCTTTCATTGATACACCAGAAATGTGTACAGCAAGTGAAAAGTGGGATAAACTTAAGGAAACTCTTTATAAAACAGTGGTAGGCGTTTTACGGCACTGTGGATCATAAGAGGCAGGACTGGTTTGCAGCAAACAGCCAGACACTGCAGCCTTTGATTGATAAAAAGAAGATAGCTTTCTTAAGAAACAAGGAAAGAACAACGCGTGACACTCTCAGTGAGCTGAAGCAAGCTAGGACGGATGTGCAAAAGGCTGCCAGGCAGTGTGCAAACGAATATTGGATCAAGTTATGTGAGTCCATTCAAAATGCAAGTGATAAGGGAAACATCAGAAGCATGTATGAAGGCATAAAGAAAGCCTGTGGTCCAATGATCAAAAGAAGTGCACCACTGAAAGCCTTGACTGGAGAAATCATCACTGATAAGAAACAGCAGATGAATAGATGGGTAGAGCACTATTTGGAGCTTTACTCAAGTGAGACCAAACTAGCGGATGATGCCCTCAACGCCATAGAGGCCCTGCCAACTCTTGACCACTGGACACACGTCCCACCATAGCAGAAGTTAAGTGTGCTATAAATGAACTTGCATCTGGCAAGGCTCCAGGTAAGGATGGGATTCCTATAGAGGTTATCAGGAGTGGGCAAGACACACCCACTCTACAGATCCCACCAGCTAATAGAGCTATGCTGGTGAGAAGGACAAGTCCCACAGGATTTCAAAGATTCAAGCATCATAACATTGTACACGAACAAGGGCGATCGGAGCGATTGTAACAACTATAGGAGTATCTCACTTCTGTGTATTGTTTGGGAAAGTATTTGCCAGAATTGTTCTGCGCAGACTTCAAGTCATGGGAGATCAAGTCTACCCTGAATCACAGTGTGGCTTCCGACAGAACCGGTCTAAAATTGATATGATATTCTCATTGCAACAAATGCAAGAAAAATGCCGTGAACAGAATCAACCACTGCTTATTGCCTTCATCGACCTCACAAAGGCATTTGATTTGGTCAGTCGTGAGGGTTTGTTCAAGGCACTAAAGAAGATTGGCTGCCCACCAACTCTTCTGTCCATTGTGGAATCGTTCCACACAGGCATGAAGGGTATAATCAAGTGTGATGGTGAAACTTCAGAAGAGTTTGAAATCAAGAGTCGAGTTAAGCAAGGTTGTGTGTTATAGTCTGTCCATAAATGAATTCCTTCATTCACGACCAATTATTTTGAAAACTATTTGTTGCATCATTATGAAATTTTTCCTGCGGTCTTATATTTACCCCCACCCAAGGAATATGACTTTGATAGGTCCAAAAGCAACTTAAATAATTTCTTTGATGTTTTGGTGAAAAACTAGTGATTTCTCACTAACAAACTTGTTGTACAGTAATTTCCAGCCAGTTCGGATGACAACACAAGGCTCTACGCGAGGCACTTGTCATAAGGCCAATCCCATGTCCCACGAGAACATTAACTATTCAGCGCTAATGTGAAGATGTATTACATTTAATAACATGCACTTCATCTCTGTCCCGTAAATTATATACCGCATATAAACAAACTTTGAAATCTGCTGTACAATCTCCAGAACAAAAACTGTTTTGTTGGGTGGACATAATGGTAAGGTTATATGCTAAATCTCATCATTTTCCCTCAGTTGGTTACTGAGATATGGAATTTCATGAGATATGGAATTTCATATTGGAGCAGACAAAAGTAAACAGACTATAGCTCCCACCCTCTTTGGAATACACTTTCCACTTCTACTGAAGTATGCTTTCATGATCAGGAAGGTGGTATATACAATCACTCACGCTCAGATGGCGGCCTCTACAATTCCCGAGATTGAAAAGCCAACACATAATGCAGAAAAGAGATTGAATTCCAAGACCAAAATTAGGAGGGTACTGAACAGAGAGTTGCTTCTTGCAGATGATGCTGCAATTATGACCCACTCTGAGGAAGAATTACAATATCTACTATGTGCATTCTCCAATGCTTGTTCTGAATTTGGTTTAACAATTATCAAAAAAGAAGACGCAGATTATGTTACAAGGTGCACATGGCTTACCATCAATCTTTATTGACGAAACCGAACTGGAGATAGTGGACCATTTCACATATCTAGGGTTAGAGGTAAATAGCAAATTATCCCTAGATCAGGAAATCAACATCAAGATTGGTAAGGCAGCAACAACAAATAAACGGGTTTACAAAAAGAGTCTGGGAGAACAAGAAGCTTACTGCCAAGATAAAAGTACTTGTCTATCAAGCCTGTGTCCTTAGTATTCTTCTTTATGGCAGTGAAGCCTGGTCAACTTACTCATACCAAGAGAAACGTTTAAACAGCTTTCATATGCGGTGGCTGCGAAGAATACTCGCTATTAATTAAGCTTCAAGACAAAATCACAAATTCTGAAGTATTGGAAAGATCAGGTTGTGTGACGGTTTATTCCATGTCCAGTCTTCGTAGACTTAGATGGATAGGACACGTTAGGAGGATGGATGATGGTAGAATACCAAAGGACATCTTGTTTGGTGAATTACAGATGGGTAAGAGATCTCAGGGTCGGCCTCTACTACGATACAAAGATGTGTGTAAGCGGGACATGATTGATAAAGGCATTGATAATGCACATTGTGAGTAAGTCGCCACTGAACGTGCTGCATGGAGGGCACATATCAGAAATGAAATAAAGACAAAGGAGAAAGTGATTGCAGATAGGTCACACACTGAGCGTATGAAGCGTAAGATGGTACGTGATGGTGAAGATAACCATGTGTTCAATACCTAAATTTTCAGAGCTTCACACCTGTCCAGTACAAACGGGGCTTAGTACGGACCTTGTTTGACCGTGCTAGAAAGATATGCACCCAGGACACACTGACAGAGGAATTTGAAACTCTGAAGAATGTCTTAAACCTGAATGGGTACTCCACAGGATTTATAAAGCGCCATTGCCAACAGCCCAAACCCAAAGCAGACGTAACTACAGTCCCTAAACTCAAGGTATTCATCCAGCTAACCTTTCGAGGGGATGACGTAATGCAACGTCTACAAGACCGGCTTACTACAGCAGTAGGTCAAACATTCTGTGCGGCAACTCCAGTCATTAGATGTAAAACCGTACCCATTCCTACACCAACAGTCAAAGAGCCTGTTCCTCTGTACGCCACAAACAATTGTATTTACCAATTCACATGTAGATGCCAGGCCGTTTACATTGGCCGAACGGAGAGACAGCTTAACAAACGGGTGTTAGAACACATACCTCAATGGGTCAACAAGATACAACACACAGGAGATGATAGCCACGAGGAGCCGACACACCGGAAGCTCCCGGCGTCTTCAATCGGCAAGCACATTGTTGCCAGTCGCCATGTTGTGTCCAGAGAGACTGCATTTCGCGTGTTGTTTAGAACACAGAATACTCGCTTGTTAAAATTTGCAGAAGCAATTATGATCTATCAACGCAAGCCAGAATTGTGTAAACAGAAAGACATGTTAGTCAGCTTAAAATTACCGTGGTAGACAATCGACATTACTGTGCGAAATTGTGTATATTTCAACTTGAGGGATTTATCTAGTTAATTTCACGTAAGTTGTGTGAGTTCTGCAGTATGTACCTGACGAGATGCAGCGAAATATGCCAGGCAATAATCGTGCAATCTATTGTTTGTGTCTTCGTTATTCAAATATATATATATATATATATATATATATATATATATATATATATATATATATATATATATATATATATATATATATATATATATATTCTCATTACCCTTATCCTAGTGTTTGTAAATGCAAACTAAAGACTAAATGATATGGTAGGGCATACCAGACCCTAAGTCTTGGCTTGGTTAGCAACTGATCTAGAATCGAAGCTCCGACAGACGGTCAGTTAGATCAACACTTTGCTGATCCGGAGGCTTCTGCAGTTTGTCTTGTTCCAGATGTATTGGTGTTGCCTTTCCTCTGTAGTAAACAAGATAGGCCGAGAAAGGGATCATGCTGCATGGACAACACATGATCTCTACAATTCAGCCCAGGCCTTGTGCTATGGAGAGGTATAATGCCTTTTTTTTTAAAGCACAAAGCATCAAACTATCGTATGCCAAGACGACAAGGTGCCAGTCCATACAAAGTAGAAGGGAGCCTGAAATAGAGAAGAAAAGACGTTTGTTAAATATTAACATATTATTCTATATCATATGTATCTTTCCAGTTATGCGATTGCAAGGAGAAGCTTTGTAATGCAGACAATGACCTTTGTAAGGATGAAAGTACGATTAAAAAATTGGAAAACTGCATCCATACAATGGAGGGCAAGGTAAGAGAACTGGAAGTTACGAAAAGTTATTGATGACAGATTATAATCATTATTATCATCAGCACCATCTTCTTCATTATCGCTTGGGCTAGACATGAAGCTTAATGATCAATCCATGGCGAAATTCGTCTGTCTCGATCCACTCTCTTTGTGCATGCCACGACGGCATTAATAGATCTGTACACGTTAGCTGTATAAATGTTGTTCTTGGTCTAACGATTTCTCTTGTCCCTTGTATTGTGATCTCCAGTGCTGAGATCTGTTCTGCATTAACTTCAACAGAATAAGCTCAAATCAAAATATGTCCAGGGTTGCAGATAGAATCCAGCAACGAAGCATTAACTGAAAACATCAATGAAAAGGACTCACTCGAAGGCTGGCAATCTAATTGATGAGGCCAAGTTTATTTGCCGACATTCTTGTGCTGAGTCGTCAATCAGACAATTTATGAATTATGATAGGTTTCGACCGGATCTGTAATTTTCAGGTGGTTGCCGAGGCACTTTCTATTGGCGTTCGGCTTCCTGAAGTCCGTGCATGAGGGCACAGGGTGTATGGGTGGGGTCCAGGGAAGTATCTGCAGACCTCACCTCACTTGTACATGTGGCACGGGTATGCCAAAACTTCTAGCACTTGGAGCACTGCAGCACTCTAACCATGTAGTGCTCTGAAGCTAGCTTTCTTTTGTCCTATCTGATGATTTGAGGGATCACTCGGTCCTCCGCTGTGGTGATAACGATTATGGAGAGGGTGTTGTTCATCCCGATGATCTCGCAGCACTGGTGATTTTAAGTGTCGAGTTTTCACGCTGATTTGATCGTTTGTTAGATTGGTCTTGATGACCCATCGATTGACCATGCGGTGTCCGGTGGCTTCCACTGAGATACCGTGGGGAAGCTTGATGTCGACTTTCTCTTTCTGTGCGGTTGTCTGTAATAGTGCGGGGGTATTTGCGTTCTTGTTGACGGAGACCACTACTTCATCCGGTGTCTTGCGCAGCTAAGCGACTCTGTGTCTTGCGCAGCTAAGCGACTCTGTGTCTTCCCAGCTCGTTCTCCAACACACTGAGTATCTTGTCTGTTGGTAGCGCCGACAGTTTAGCTTTCCCAACGCTAGTTTGCTTAAACAGGATTTTGCCGGTGAAGTCCTCATCTGTGCTTTCTCCTGGACGGAGGCCCTTGGTGAGCTGCTTCTCAGTGTTTGAGTTGTGAGCTTCTCCGCTGCTGCTGGCTTCAGCTATGGTCTCGGGCTTCGGTTGATTGACGGGAACTGCTTCAGCTGGTGCAGAAGTGGGATTGCTGGTGTCGTCACAGGATTAGCAGTACCATAAGCCTTCCTCGCCCCTGCCTTCTTCTTCCCGGCTGCATACAATTCGTGACGTTTCGCAGCGATTTAAGCGCGAACCATCCTCTGCAGTGTCAGTTTGTGATCGTCTTCTCGATAGAGCGTCGAGTTGGAATGAAAATCCACTGTTGGGAGTCTGTATGTATACATTGCTGTAACGCCAGTCCTGGAACCATATTGTTTTACAAATCTCTGCAATCCACGGGTCTATTGTTTATGAAATGCTACAGCTCCACGAGTCTATTATTTATAAAATGCTACAACTACATGGGCCTTTTGTTTATAAAATGCTACAACTCCACGTTTCTATTGTTTATAAAATGCTACAACTCCACGTTTCTATTGTTTATAAAATGCTAAAATTCCCGAGTCTATTGTTTATAAAATGCTACAACTCCACGTTTCTATTGTTTATAAAAATGCTACAACTCCACGTTTCTATTGTTTATAAAATGCTACAACTCCACGTTTCTATTGTTTATAAAATGCTACAACTCCACGTTTCTATTGTTTATAAAATGTTACAACTCCACGTTTCTATTGTTTATAAAATGCTACAACAACACGTTTCTATTGTTTATAAAATGCTACAACTCCACGTTTCTATTGTTTATAAAATGCTACAACTGCACGTTTCTATTGTTTATAAAATGCTACAACTCCACGTTTCTATTGTTTATAAAATGCTACAACTCCACGTTTCTATTGTTTATAAAATGCTACAACTGCACGTTTCTATTGTTTATAAAATGCTACAACTCCACGTTTCTATTGTTTATAAAATGCTACAACTCCACGTTTCTATTGTTTATAAAATGCTACAACTGCACGTTTCTATTGTTTATAAAATGCTACAACTGCACGTTACTATTGTATATAAAATGCTATAACTCCACGTTTCTATTGTTTATAAAATGCTACAACTCCACGTTTCTATTGTTTATAAAATGCTACAACTCCACGTTTCTATTGTTCATAAAATGTTACAACTCCACGTTTCTATTGTTTATAAAATGCTACAACAACACGTTTCTATTGTTTATAAAATGCTACAACTGCACGTTTCTATTGTTTATAAAATGCTACAACTCCACGTTTCTATTGTTTATAAAATGCTACAACTGCACGTTTCTATTGTTATAAAATGCTACAACTGCACGTTTCTATTGTTTATAAAATGCTACAACTGCACGTTTCTATTGTTTATAAAATGCTACAACAACACGTTTCTATTGTTTATAAAATGCTACAACTCCACGTTTCTATTGTTTATAAAATGCTACAACTGCCACGTTTCTATTGTTTATAAAATGCTACAACAATCACGTTTCTATTGTTTATAAAATGCTACAACTGCACGTTTCTATTGTTTATAAAATGCTACAACTCCACGTTTCTATTGTTTATAAAATGCTACAACTGCACGTTTCTATTGTTTATAAAATGCTACAACTGCACGTTTCTATTGTTTATAAAATGCTACAACTGCACGTTTCTATTGTTTATAAAATGCTACAACAACACGTTTCTATTGTTTATAAAATGCTACAACTCCACGTTTCTATTGTTTATAAAATGCTACAACTGCCACGTTTCTATTGTTTATAAAATGCTACAACTGCACGTTTCTATTGTTTATAAAATGCTACAACTGCACGTTTCTATTGTTTATAAAATGCTACAACTACACGTTTCTATTGTTTATAAAATGCTACAACTCCACGTTTCTATTGTTTATAAAATGCTACAACTGCCACGTTTCTATTGTTTATAAAATGCTACAACAACACGTTTCTATTGTTTATAAAATGCTACAACTCCACGTTTCTATTGTTTATAAAATGCTACAACTGCACGTTTCTATTGTTTATAAAATGCTACAACTCCACGTTTCTATTGTTTATAAAATGCTACACTACACTGGTCTATTGTTTATAAAATGCTACAAACTCCAGACGTTTCTATTGTTTATAAAATGCTACAACTCCACGTTTCTATTGTTTATAAAATGCTACAACTCCCGTTTCTATTGTTTATAAAATGCTACAACTCCACTTTCTATTGTTTATAAAATGCTACAAACTCCACGTTTCTATTGTTTATAAAATGCTACAACTCCACGTTTCTATTGTTTAGTAAAATGCTACAACTCCACGTTCTATTGTTTATTAAAATGTTACAACTCATCGTTTCTATGGTTTATAAAATGCACAACTCCATGTTTCTATTGTTTATAAAATGCTACAACTCCACGTTTCTATTGTTTATAAAATGCTACAACTCCACGTTTCTATTGTTTATAAAATGCTAACTTCCACGTTCTATTGTATAGTAAAATGCTACAACTCCACGTTTCTATGTTTATAAAATGCTACAACTCCACGTTTCTATGTTTATAAAATGCTACAACTCGAAATTCCACTGAACTGTCTCTGCCCTTCCTGACCCCACGCAGTCGTGACAATATTCCCCAGTGTCTCTCTTCGCATTATATGTCAACATAATCATGTCTCTCTTACTTATAAACAACCCCTATCGTAATTAGCCCATTCCAGCCAATCGCTATCAGTTACTCTGGTCAGGCCAGATATTCGAAGCATTCGTCTCAGAAACCACATCACCCCTGCCCCAAGCATTTCCAACTTTGTTCACTCACATTCCAAGATTCAATGCCATACAGACTGATAGCTGTGCATTCGGCAAATAATGCCGACAGTGTTTTGTACCAAGGACAGGCTACAAGCACAAACAGTTGACTATATGTTTCTGTCTTTTACAGCTTCGCAAGAGTCAAGATCACATCTGCTGTCTGGAGGACCGCTTGGAAGAGCTACAGAAAAGTGCCGATGACGAGGTTAGTACCAACACAAAACCCGACAACGATCAACAATTTTGTCACCGTACTGGTCGCGTTTCCCGCAAGGATCACGTTCAATTCACGCCGCTATCTCTATAAGTGTCACAGTCTCCTCGCATAATTCACACTAGGAGAATCTTGGAACATTGCACGAAGTCAGCAGCGCTGACGAGTGTCCAAATATGTCTGTGTGTACGAGAAGCAGACATATTTTATCTATTTCTTTTGTTTGTCTTGGTAGCTTGTCTAGTTTTGAAAGCGGTTAGTTCGTCCTGCTTTTTTCCCCCAATTTTCAACTGTCGAAGGATTTTTTAGGTGCGCAAACTGCATACAGGCGTCGGAGTTTTTCGCCAGTGTCTAATAAGGTTAAGTACCCTATACACTTTCTGAGAAGCATATCATTAGTTTTATCTGTTTTATAAAAATACCAGACCTCTACATCACCCCTAACTCTGGCTTGAAACATTGTTACAACAATCTCGTCATTGTCTCCTGCAACTAGATACCTTAGTGTTGTAATACTCAGATATATCCCAATAAAATGATATACTGGCGTGTTATCTTCTGTAGCCCTTCAACTCTGGAAAGAGCACAAAGGGCCTCGGACAACTCAAGCAAAGCTTTTTGTAAACTTGTTCATGATCGCTTGGATTTTTCAGCTGAAGTTGTATGCAGGGTGAGGTGGGGAAGTAAGATGGGGGTGGGGTTCACCGTGGTGATGTGGTGAGCTATCAACCTAGCGCTACGGAAGTCGTGAGTTTGTCTTCGGACCCCGTCAATCGGTGTAGGACTGCAATATGTTCTAAAATCCTTGGGCATTGCCGCTGGGACTAAGGAGTTCGTGCTCGGTGCGACGCTGTCGGCGGACCGCTGCTCCGCTTAAAGACCACGTTATATGAATAAAACCTGGTGCAATGCGGTCATTTCTCTTACCCTTTTCATCTGCCTCTCATCTCTCAATGGAGCATAGGCTTTCAACCAACGCATGTCAAATCCTTTGTAGATTTGCGTATTATTGGGCTGATTTTGCAGTTAATTGTTTCCACGGGATGGAGTAGCTAGTCTCACGCCAACACTCCTTAGTCGCATCTTAAGAAATGCCAGGTAGGTTACAGTGTTGCTGTTCTTTGCTTACCTTGTTGGGTCCAGGTAATATATAGGCGTTCTATCATGCCGGGCTAAATCTCTAAGCAACGGACAGTTGTTATAGTACCGTGTTTCCCCGAAAATAAGCCCTAGTACATTTTAAAGCTAAGATTAATGTAAGACCCGGTCTTATTATTGGGGAAACACGGTATGTGTCATATTCTATTGAATACATGTTGGGTTGATTCTGTCAGCCTCGGACAGTTATAGTATAGCCTCGGACAGTTATAGTAGGCGCCATGTTCTGTAGAGCTTGAGTATACAGTAGGTTGATTCTCACAGCCTAATACAGTTGTCATATTAAGCACTATGCCCTAATAATGATATTAGATCTGTCTCTCTCTCCTTCTCCTCAGCATTTTCTCCTCTCCGCTCACATCTCTGTGTGTGTGAGTGAGAGAGAGAGAGAGAGAGAGAGAGAGAGAGAGAGAGAGAGAGAGAGAGAGAGAGAGAGAGAGAGAGAGAGAGAGAGAGAGAGAGAGATGATTCCCTCTCTAATCCAAAGGTTCATGACTCTAGTACATTGGTTGTGAATCTTCTGGAAGACTAAGTTGTAACACATAATTCCGATCCACTGGCAGTCAAGTCATATGATCCTTGAACAGAGCTGGCATCTTTCAGTGTGAGGTTGGTGTGTAGACTTCCATTCCGACACGGTCACGAACTACCATCTCCAATCTTCTTCTTCTTCTTCTTCTTCTTCTTCTTCTTCTTCTTCTTCTTCTTCTTCTTCTTCTTCTTCTTCTTCTTCTTCTTCTTCTTCTTCTTCTTCTTCTTCTTCCGTTCGCTTGAAATATGTCTGTATCTGCAATGTTGTCTCTTGTATGAATTTAACTGTCTTTTTCAGTTCACACAGTGGTCCATAGACTTTATCTTCCACTGTCGTCTCTCTAGGCCAGAAGGTTTGCCTAGATATGTTATATTTTGGGCAGTCTTGGAGTATGTGCTCTGCTGTCTGCGACGCCAATCCACA
>JACEFZ010028445.1:367500-406248 GCA_014155875.1 Cepaea nemoralis
CTATCTATCTATCTATCTATCTATCTATCTATCTATCTATCTATCTATCTATCTACCTGCCTGCCTGCCTGCCTGGCGGCCTGCCGGCCCACCGACCGACCGACCGACGTACCGATATCTATCTATCTATCTATCTATCTATCTATCTATCTATCTATCTATCTATCTATCTATCTATCTATCTATCTATCTATCTATCTATCTATCTATCTATCTATCTATCTATCTGTCTGTCTGTCTGTCTGTCTGTCTGTCTGTCTGTCTGTCTATCTATCTATCTATCTATCTATCTAATCTATATGTCTGTCTGTCTGTCTGCCTGTCTGCCGGCCCACCCACCCACCGACCGACCGACCGACCGACAGATATATATCTATCTATCTATCTATCTATCTATCTATCTATCTATCTATCTATCTATCTATCTATCTATCTATCTATCTATCTATCTGTCTGTCTGTCTATCTAATCTATCTGTCTGTCTGTCTGCCTGCCTGCCGGCCCACCGACCACCGACCGACCGACGTACCGATATCTATCTATCTATCTATCTATCTATCTATCTACCTGCCTGCCTGCCTGCCTGCCGGCCCACCGACCGACCGACCGACCGACGTACCGATATCTATCTATCTATCTATCTATCTATCTATCTATCTATCTATCTATCTATCTATCTATCTATCTATCTATCTATCTATCTATCTATCTGTCTGTCTGTCTGTCTGTCTGTCTGTCTGTCTGTCTATCTATCTATCTATCTAATCTATATGTCTGTCTGCCTGTCTGCCGGCCCACCCACCCACCGACCGACAGATATCTATCTATCTATCTATCTATCTATCTATCTATCTATCTATCTATCTATCTATCTATCTATCTATCTATCTGTCTGTCTGTCTATCTAATCTATCTGTCTGTCTGTCTGTCTGCCTGCCTGCCGGCCCACCCACCGACCGACCGACCGACCGACGTACCGATATCTATCTATCTATCTATCTATCTATCTATCTATCTATCTATCTATCTATCTATCTAATCTGTCTGTCTGTCTGTCTGTCTGTCTGCCTGCCTGCCGGCCCACCCACCGACCGACAGATATCTATCTATCTATATCTATCTATCTATCTATCTATCTATCTATCTATCTATCTATCTATCTATCTATCTATCTATCTATCTATCTATCTATATATCCGTCTGTCTGTCTATATATCTATCTATCTATCTATCTGCCTGCCTGCCGGCCCGATCACCCACCCACCGACAGACCGACCGACATCTATCTATCTATCTATCTATCTATCTATCTATCTATCTATCTATCTATCTATCTATCTATCTATCTATCTATCTTTCTGTCTGTCTGTCTGTCTGTCTGTCTGTCTGTCTGCCTATCTGCCGGCCCACCCACCCACCGACCGACCGACGTACCGATATCTATCTATCTATCTATCTATCTATCTATCTAATCTATCTGTCTGTCTGCCTGCCTGCCGACCCACCCACCGACCGACCGACCGACCGACCCACCCACTCAGCCAGCCAGCCAGCCATCCATCCACCCACCTATCTTTCTGCCTACCTACCTACCTATCTACTTTTCTGTCTGTCTGTCCGGGCCGCGTCATTCATTTTATTCGGAGACTCCCGAGGGTTGTCGCTGGAGCTACGGAGTTCGTGCTTTGTGCGACGCTTTCCGCGCTGCGGAAAGAAACTGATCCATATGGGATAAAAACCCGGTGCAATGCAGCCGATTCTGTCGATTGTAAGCTACTTCTTTGATTGCACCCACTCCCATACGAATCCAGATACGCCTTTGTTTGTCATCTGAATTTGCAGGTCCTCTTTACCGTAAACATAACTTTTTTAGCAAGAAATCACTAGTTGTTAAGCAAAACATCAAAGGAATGATGCCGCTTTAAATGATTTAAGTTGTTTTTGGACCTATCAAAGACATATTCCTTGGGTGGGGGTAAATATAAGACGGCTGGAAAAATTTCATAACGATGCGACAGACAGTTTTCAAAATAATTGATCTTGAATGACGGCATAAATTTCCGGACAGACTATAGCTGACGATCTTAACCAGGGCTGATATTAGGGGTAGGTCTTATATTAAAAGCATCCTGAAAAATCGTGCTAGGGCTTCTTGTAGAGATAAGTCTATTTTCTGGGGAAACACGGTATGTGTGTGAGCGTATGTGTGCCATTGTGTGTGCGTACATTTTACACATAAGTATAACACTGAGTCTGCTTCTCTCTTTAAGGAGACCCGACTGCAGCAAGAAATCCGCAGACTAAAATGTGACCTTGAGCAAGAAGCCTGTTGCAGACGTGAGCTGGAATACCAGATTGCCAGTAAAGATCAGCTCATCAATTCTCTGAGATTTAAGAATGGCAGCTAACGTCAGACAGCTGGAGTTCTGGCACTCTTCGTGCATGCATATATGTAATATCATTACTGGCGATTAAGGTCTAGATATTATGCACAATTCTAGAAATATTAATTGAAGCCACACTGCGTCGTCATTTTAATTTATGAATGAGATTTGTATAAATGTAAATGTTTGTCCGATTATTTTTCGCTATCGCCGCCATTTTGCAAACAGTAGTAAGATAAAGTCAGATTAGGTACCATTTAGTCACATTATGGATATTTGATAGGCTGGTATTTCTTGTGACCAAATGGCTCATGAAAGATAATGTGTCCTTTACTATCTCCAGAACAATCTCTGGTAACCATCTGATGGGGTTGGGCTGGGCTAGTCAAAAAGATAAAACCCGTTTGGCAACTAGGGAGTGGATAACGTGTTGGGTAATTGTGTAGGTAAGCGAATGCACTAGCCATTCTGCGATAACTGTCCCCATTGCTCACATATTAATAGAACTTGTGTTATAAAATGTGATTAAAGTTATTTCAACAGTCACCGTCGCATAGTAGGTCCAGCTACGTCCATCACTGTTCTTTCCAAGCCGGTATGGCTTTTAATGGGGCCAAAGTATTTTGTTTCCCGAAATGAGATGCTGTTCATGAGACAGTTTTATTCAGTATTCGGATCTTATAGAATATTTATGTTTCTCTCTTTTTTTTCTTGGTCCACGATGTTGTAAGCACTGTTCTGTAAGATTTGATCTCAAAGTCCCGGTTTTCTTCATTAGTAATTACGATATGGTCCATGACCCACAATCGTATGTTGTCACAGGAAAGATGCATGTTTACAAACACATTTTGCTTAAATGTGTGTGCTGCTACATCATATATTCTTAATACTTTTTGACCTATGATTTGTCATGGCCCATCTACGCCTTTCTTTCTTTCTTTCTTTCTTTCTTCTTCTTCTTCTTTTTTTTTTTTTTTTTTTGCAGTTCTCAATGTTTCTTCAGTATATAATTATTATTCAAGGAGGCGCAATGGCAAACTCAACACCGTATATGTCTATTAGCACGGATGTCATGATTGTCTATCAACACAGCTGTCTTGAAAGTCTTCAATTCTGGAAGGATTGTTCTTCGATTGCATGTAGTTTATATATGCATTGACCCTTACCTTATTTGCGTGGGAGTCTTCGCGGCGAAGTGGTTGCGCCACCTGCCTCGAGTTCCGAAGGTTATGGGTTCGATTCCAGGCTAAATCGATCGGTTCACGAGTGCAGTCTTCTCGGAGATTGCCGTGGGTTGTCGTTGGAGCTACAGAGTTCGTGCTTCTTTGTGCGATGCTTCTGGTAGGTCCCCCTTCTGTAAGCGACCGAGCCATATGGGATAAAACCCTGTGCAATACAGTTCCGACGTGATCTATTTTCGTTTCTTCTTCAACCTATGACCATAAGGGTCGTTAAGACATCATTCCTTGGCAAATCTATATGGTCATGGACAACTTGAAAACCTAACTATTCTATATAACTACTTTTCTAAATAGTCACTAATAGTAATAGTAATAGTCATTACTCATATTCTTGTACCACAAAGATGACATGATGGTTCGCTACCAAAACAGTACTCTGGTTCAGTTTCCAGCAGTGGCAAGGTTTTTTTCTCGTCCTGATATCGAGCCTGTTTGGGATAATGTTCAGAATCTTCTAGAAATTGAAAGGGAACGAGAAGGAAAAATTGATCAGCCTACTCCTCTGGTTATTTTTTCCTTTATCCCTACCACGTTCAACCTCAGACCATTGGCACCTTGCCGTCTTGACAGACGATAGTTTGTGCTTTAAAAAGGCATAATAACTTTTAACTATGGCGGTAGCGAGTGTGACTGATAAGGCCAATTTGCGCTGTAAATGTCCGTTCACAGTGGGTGCATGTGAACACGTGGTCATTTCCACCATCATGCACCATCTTATGTCTCAAACGCTTGGTGTGTGACTTTTCTGCAATAATTTTCTCCTTTGACTTTATTCCATTTCTGATATTTGCCCTCCATGCAACACGTTCAGCGGCGACTTGCTCCCAATGTGCATTATCAATGCCTGTATCAATCATGTCCCGCTTACACACATCTTTGTATCGTAGTAGAGGCCGACCCTGAGATCTCTTACCCATCTGTAATTCACCAAAAAAGATATCCTTTGGTATTCTACCATCATCCATCCTCCTAAGATGTCCTATCCATCTAAGTCTACGAAGACTGAGCATGGAATAAACTGTCACACAACCTGATCTTTCCAATACTTCAGTATTTGTGATTTTGTCTTGCCACTTAATACCAAGAATTCTTCGCAGACACCGCATATGAAAGCTGTTTAAATTGTTCTCTTGGTGTGAGTAAGTTGTCCAGGTTTCACTGCCATAGAAAAGAGTACTAAGGACACAGGCTTGATAGACAAGGACTTTTGTTTTGGCAGTAAGCTTCCTGTTCTCCCAGACTCTTTTTCTTAACCTGTTCATTGTTGTTGCTGCCTTACCAATCCGGATGTTGATTTCCTGATCTAGGGATAATTTGCTATTTACCACTGATCCTAGATATGTAAAATGGTCTACTATCTCTAGTTCGGCGTCGTCAATAAAGATTGATGGTACCCCATGTGCACCTTGTGACATAATCTGTGTCTTCTTTTTGCTAATTGTTAAACCAAATTCAGAGCAAGCATTGGAGAATGCAGATAGTAGACATTGCAATTCTTCCTCAGAGTGGGTCGTAACTGCAGCATCATCTGCAAAAAGCAACTCTCTGATCAGTACCGTCCTAATTTTGGTCTTAGCCTTCAATCTCTGAGCATTGTAGAGGCCGCCATCTGAGCGTGAGTGAATGTATATACCACCATCCTGATCACGAAATGCATATTTCAGTAGAAGTGAAAAGTATATTCCAAAGAGGGTGGGAGCTAGTACACAACCTTGCTTAACTCCACTCTTGATTTCAAATTCTTCAGAAGTTGCACCATCAAACTTGATTATACCCTTCATGCCTGTGTGGAACGATTCCACAATGGACAGAAGAGTTGGTGGGCAGCCAATCTTCTTTAGTGCCTTGAACAGACCCTCACGACTGACCAAATCAAATGCCTTTGTGAGGTCGATGAAGGCAATAAACAGTGGTTGATTCTGTTCACGGCATTTTTCTTGCATTTGTCGCAATGAGAATATCATATCAGTGGTAGACCGGTTCTGTCGAAAGCCACACTGTGATTTGGGGTAGACTTGATCTCCTAGGACTTGAAGTCTGCGCAGAACAATTCTGGCAAATACTTTTCCAACAATACACAGAAGTGAGATACCCCTATAGTTTTTGCAGTCGCTCCGATCGCCCTTGTTCTTGTACAGTGTTATGATGCTTGAATCTTTGAAATCCTGTGGGACTTGTCCTTCACGCCAGCATAGCTCTATTAGCTGGTGGATCTGTATAGTGAGTGTGTCTTGCCCACTCCTGATAACATCTATTGGAATTCCATCCTTACCTGGAGCCTTGCCAGATGCAAGTTCATTTATAGCACACTTAACTTCTGTTATGGTGGGAAGTGTGTCCAGGTGGTCAAGAGTTGGTAGAGCCTCTATGGCGTTGAGTCAACCTCAGAAGAGAAGTGATAATTAGGGCCCACGCCAGCTTCAGATTAAATAATCATGTGGAATTAATTTGGAAGGAATTGTCTATAGGGGGTAATGCTTTAACGCCAATTCGGGGTGACCTAGATATATTAAAACGCTTTACACTTCTACGGGAGTATCTTCAATGGGATTTCTCTACCTTAGTTCCTCTTCTGCAGTATTGAATCGTTGAAAATATGGACCTTCCGGCATAGTTTTATACACAGTGTCATGATCTGTGAAATCGAGGCATAATAGGAATAATGTAATGTTAATATTTTTATTTTAATGCCTATCCTATATGCTGGATATTTGTTTATACGCTTCATTCTGCTAGTTGTGTGTGTGTGTGTGTGTGTGTTGGGGGGGGGGGGGGGGTTAATTGCATATCCCTTATAGGACGTCGCAGTCAACCGGAGCATTATTTTTGTTGTTTCTGATTTCTTGGCAAGTATACGTTCAGTAGTTTGCCATTGCTTTCTGAACGACCGACACACATACCATTGTATGGAAACTATCGCAAGGCGGTCTGCTTCTAAATCGCCCGCTGCTGTGCTAATAGTAATTAGTATCCCGTGTTTACTTGTTGAATATGCACTGTATATTCTTCAATGAAACGAGTCACTTTTAGAAACGAACACACACATAATATGATGCCCAATTGATTGCCGGACATCTCGCTAGGTGCAAACTGGAAAAAAAAAAAACAATATTAAAGTGGTTAATGAATTATTTTAATTAAAATGCACAAAACATACCTTTATACCGTGGCACTGGCATACATTTGTGTATGTGGCGTGTATTTTACTTAAATTGACTCATTACACGGCTTTAACCAAACTTTCTTATGTGGCTAATGAAAGTTAATGTTTACTACAGCTCTGTGAGTTGTTCATTATATATTTATAGATGATGCTGTCCTAAGTTATCTCAATAAAATCAGTAAATTTCGCGATGTTTCGAGAGTTGTGCATACTGTCGTATTTAGATCTTATCATTAGACATCATCAACCGGTGGTTTGCTAAATTTTTTTAGTCTTTCGAAATTCTTCTTCTTTCGTTCACTTGAAATACATTGTTTATATTTCCATTGTTTTCTCTTGTATAAATGTCGTTGCCTCTGTGTGAGAGTGTGTATGTGCGTGCGTGTATGTGTGCGTGTGAGTGAGTGAGCTGAGCGAGTGAGTGTGTGTGAGTGAGTGAAAGTGAGCGTATGTGTGCGAGCGTGCGTACACGGGTGCGCGCGCAAGTGTTTTATTTTCCCCTCAGTAGTTCGTGAAGTTAAACTTCCATTATTATTTATCTGGGTCAAACGGTTTGCTTTGATATTGTCTTATTCGCGATGGTCTTGGAGTATGTGACCTGTTGTCTGGGGTGCCAATCCATATGTGCCCGTGGCTGATTTACCTGTCTTAGATTTTGTATAGATGTGGTTGCGTAATCGATAGTGTCCTGTTCTGGAGCTCGGAATAATGAAATGTTTTTGGTCTGTCCATATTGTGGTAATCTTCTAGTGCTGGTGTTGTTAACATTCTGATTGATTTGATGATTCTTTGTTTATTTGTGGTCAAAGTCTAGTACGCCAGTCTGTTCCTCAGCTAGTTGGTCAGCGTTCTCCTTCCTTGCACTCCACAGTGAGTGGTCTTGAGGTTACAGTCTCCGCCTCGAGTGCTGGAGGTCCCGGGTTCAAGCCCCGGTTAGGCCGGGATTTTTTTCTCGTGGATTTCTAGTAATAAAATGTCCCCTGGTCTCTGGGTAGTGAGATCGGACGCCCGTGTGTATTGTTGCGCACGTAAAAAATCCCTTGGCAGTTGGAAATCGAAAAAGAGTAGCCTAACGGCGCTTCCCGGGCAAAATTTCTAGTTAAAAATCTACCCAAAGTATTTCAGGATCCTCGCCGGTGCTACGGAGTTCGTGCACTGAGCTGAGTTTCTCCGGACTCAGGTTTGAGTTAGGAGAAGAACGGAGCACTTATGGGATACACCCGTGTGCCGTGATGTTGATCCGTCGACTAAACTAAACTAAACTAAACTCCACAGTGAGACGGTATCCAGTATATGTTGATCTTACACTGGTGCCAATTTCAGTCATTTGTGTCCGTAATACTGTCCGTTTTCTGGAGTGGAGCACATGATGTATCGATTTTGACTCTCTGTAATATCACAGGCTGTGAACCATGACTGGTATTCAGTAACTTGTATGTTGCTATCTTGATTGTCTGCATTTCTGCATAATTGTTATGACGACATATCTTTTTATCATCAGCCAACAGTATCCTCTTGGCCTGCGACTTACAAACTTGTATTGTTTTGTTTTTTCTATGTTGTCCATACTCTCTTTTACTGCTATAATCTTTTTTAAGGTATCTTCAAAAAATGTTATCTGCCAATGCATTCTCTTGTAGCCAGTTTCCCTATAAAAAGATCCTCTGCCTACGACCATGATCTTTAGACAACATCCAACAAGTACCCGTTGGCTTCTCTCAAACTCAATTCGCCACATAATCATATAGTTTCACATTACCATGGCTGGGGAAGTGTGGGGCTAAACGAGTACTCCGCTTTGCCTGAGAGTGTTCCGTAGGCTAGAGCATAAGGATCCAATCCAATCCAATCTTTGAGGAAAGATATTTCGGCCCCGTTCAACCGTCGAATTCTCGACTGGGTATAGTTGAGGGACAATACGGTGTATTTGTTTCTCTTGCGTGGATATGGCTGCGTATTTTCGCTTCCTGGAATCTGACTGATTAGCTGTTTTTGTGTTCATTTCATATTTTGGTGCCGTTTCACATGTCTGGCCAGAGTCGCGCACTTGTAAGGTCTGCTGTAATTGTGTTCCCGCCACAGAAGGGGGCGCCTTAATCTAATGTATAGCAGATACCTTGGCCCACCAAACTGTTTTCTGAAATGTTTCGGATTCCATGTTCCTATCTAGTGTTGAAATCTGATGAAGAGAGTTAAACATCTATCGAAACGTCGCAAGATTTACTGCGTAGGACAGCACCTTCTTTTCATATGTAATTCCAGTTAGTTAAAACTGTATTTAGGGTCACAAATAATTATGATGTCATAGTTATGAAAGCAGAGTCATAATTAAAGTAGAGAAGATAACACACAATGGTTGCTTTTCTTTATTGATGTGCGAAAGTGGAGATCAGTTGGCGATATATATATATATATATATATATATATATATATATATATATATATATATATATATATATATATATATATATATATATATATATATATATATATATATATATATATATATATATATGGGTGTATGGATAGAACCTTTGGCACTACATCAGTTAAAACTGCCTTTCATTGGGGTGCGGATGTAGATTATTCTCTTCTGTGCATTGGGGTAAACCGCGCTGTTACGGATCTACACACAGAGTGCATGATACACACTGACTAGTGGCTTCTCCTCCTGTCTGAATTAATTCTGCTGGTTATCGACAAAGTCTGGTGACTTCACTTTACGTGGTCATTGTATTGCTATAGTACTCGAAAAGCAAGATGAGAATAAAGAAACTTGGTCACATCACGATGCCTTGACTTAGTATATGAGAAGGCTTAACGCTTCATATCCTACTGTTCGGTAACAATTACCAACGGGTTATCTTGACCTAACGTTAGTGATTGTATTTTAATGAATAAAAGTGACATTGAAGAAATCAAATATGACATTAGCACAAGCAACAAGCCACGTGAAAAACAGAAAACTACACCTGCCAGTAGTGCAGAAGTACAAAAGACGCCCGTTTTGTGGAGGTGGAGATTTATCGATTTCCTCCTCAAAGGGGTGATACCTCCTCATTGTTCTATATTGATTGTTGTTTTTTTTTTTAAAGTAGGCGTGGTCAAGTGGCCGAGTTGGCGGTATGGTCAAGTGGTATGGTCAACCTCGAGGTTATGGGGAGGTATGTCTAGTAACGTGGTGGTAGTTAAAGTGAGCGATGACGCGGTGTACAACATAAAACATTAAAAATAACAAACGAATCAAAGAAGATATATATAATTTTAATACATGGAAAACATATAAAGGCAAACAATTAAATGAGACGTGTGGTGGCGACGTTATACTAGGATAGAAAAGTGACCGCTTGGGATGTAAGATGGATGGTAGCACAACATATGTATATATAAACAAGGCGTGGTCTCATTGACTTAAGAGGAGTGGGGTATGGATTTGTATAATAAGTGTTATAGAAACAGTATCATTATATGCCGGGGTGGTGTGCGTGGTAGTGGTCAGGTGACCCCTAAGGAATTAGGGGAAGGAACGTCTAGTTACGTGGTGGTGGAGGTGGTAGTCTATTGGAAAACATGAAATAATAATAAACGTTTCAAAAAGAAGGTATACACAAATTTTAATAAAGGGAAAACATATATAGACATAAATTAAATGAGGAGAGATGTGATGGTGACGTTATATTAGGTTAGAAAAGTGACCGTTTGTGGTGTAAGATGGACGGTAGCACAACATGTGTGTGTGTGTGTGTGTGTGTGTGTGTAAACAGCGTGGCCTCAATGATTTAAGATGGGCGGGGTATAGTTTAGTATCATTATATGTTGTAGAAACATCACCATCATACTGTATTTAAGGGTACAGATTAGGATTACGGGGGTGTATGGATAGAACCAGTGGTGTTGAGATGCTATAGTTTTTAGATCCAGAGGTTAGATGTCTCAGTCGTGGAAGTATCAAACTGTCTGTCCTGGCTAGGGTGTCGCTGATCAGGATGTTATAATGCGTTTATCGAGTGTGGCTAGTGTTGGCGGAGAAAATTAAAAACGCCGTGTTAGTGCCTGTCAAAAAATCGAACCTCCCACGCGGGGTTTTCTAGGGGGTGGTAGGTATGATTGCATCATTATGCTGACCGCCTTGTGTGCCAGACGCAAGGTTGTTGGAGCCTTAATTTTTCTAATTTTTTTCTTTATGACGTCACGGGTAATACCAACTTTAGGGGCATACATTTTCATAGTTCCGGGACCAAGGGGTATAACTACTTCAGTTTTTGTTTTTTGTTTTGTTTTCTTCGTTACAATGACGCTACTACTTCCGGAATGGTTTAACATTCAAGCCTGTGTTAGTTTCCATTTAATGGAATGTCATATTCTCGACTTTAGCGCATGTGTAAGAATAGCTGTCTACAGTAAATGGTAGTAATTGACAATTCAGATGGCCTTTTGAGCCAAGATACTTCTGCTTTTCACGAAAAATATGCCTTACTAAAACATGAACTGTCGAAGACATGAACTTACACACACAAATATTCTGATGGTGACGTGAATTTACAAAAATCTGATGCTGAAGAAATGAATTTACCAAAACATTTACTGCCAAAGACATGAATTTAAAACAACAACAAAAATGTATGATGACGACATGAACATTAAAAAAAAAAAAACAATTGACGGTGAAGAAATGCATTTACCAAAACATGAACTTACCAACCCTCCGCCCCCCTTCCCCCCTAAAAAAATGTCTGTCGACGACATGACCTTACAAACATCTGATGTTGAAGAAACGAACTTACCAAAACATGACCTGCCGAAGACATGAACTTAAAACAACCACAAAAATTTCTGATGACGACATGAATTTAAATATATATATATATATATATATATATATATATATATATATATATATATATATATATATATATATATATATATATATATATATATATATATATATATATATATATATATATATATATATATATATATATATTATATATATTTAAGTTTTGGTAAGTTCGTTATATATATATAATATTTCAGTAGTTGTAGATTCCTTATATTTTTTTTGTTTGTATGCTTCCTTTTGACTTGTGCATTTGGGTGTCTTGTTTTCTTGAGGTGCATCTTTCAGCGTTTATGTCATTTTTTCATTGGTTGTATCAGTTTCCACGACACTGGTGTTCGAGTGAAATGGCGAGTCATGACCGCCCACGCTTTCCGGCATGGCAAATGATTGATTGATTGTATCAGTTGTCATTGTTTGCTTTAGGAGACTTATTATCATATATGTGTGTTTGAGTGAGTAATTTGAGGACTTAGTGAGCGCTTATTTGCCGACCGTGATGGAACGAACAACCGATGATCTCATAAGTCTTATATGTTACGCTATACTCGACATTTTGAATGTAGTTGGTACTTCACCTCTCACCTGCTGTATCGTTGTTTGTTGTGACATCATCAACTCCTAATGGTCATGCACGTTAGACGCTGTCGCTGTGAGAAATTATGAATATCACACAGTGAGCCTTTTTTCGCGGCAATGAAGACACTATCAATGAGCTGGCGACAATGATAGAGTGGGTGATTAATATTATGACGTTATCACCTCTTACAACTACAAAGTTTAGATGTGTCAGCAACACATTACATAACATACGACACACACTAGTTTTATACTACATAGCACATAAGATACCACAACTTAGAACAATACATAACACACATTATACTGGAATAGTACCTAATTTATAGATCGTGTGTATGCTAGAGACAACACCCAGGATATACAAATACTTAGTGGAATAACAAGTACCGTCACTACATAATGAAATAGTTAATTTCCTAAGAAAATATATTTAGCTACCTTGTTATATTCTCCCAAACAGCAAATCACAGACATAGACAAATATGCATAACTGCTTATATGATTAACCAAATACATATATCTGTTAGCTGAAACTCGGGCAGAGGTATAAATTTTCACAAATATACTACACAAGGACCATTTTTTTCACTCCAACACAATCATTACTACTACTACTACTACTACTACTACTACTACTACTACTACTACTACTACTACTACTACTACTACTACTACTACTGCTGCTGCTGCTACTCCTACCACCACCACCACCACCACTGCTCTACTATTGCTACTACGACTACCTCTTTCTTTACTACTACTAGTACTGCAACTCCCCGGGAAGGTTAACCCGGTCAACAAATGCCCGCAGAAGTAGGATGTTTCGGCCTAACGGCACAAGAACGCGGTTTTGCTGTAAACAGGTACAATGCAATCACGTCCGAAAAAAAACAAACTCCGGATGAACGCAGAAGAAGAAGAAGAAGAAGAAGAAGAAGAAGAAGAAGAAGAAGAAGAAGAAGAAGAAGAAGAAGAAGAAGAAGAAGAAGAAGAAGTACTGCAACTGTTGATACTACTATTATTGGTACTTTTACTAAAAAAAAATGAAACTACTACTACTATAAGTATTGTTACTACTATTAATAGACACTTTTACTATAATATTACTACTATACTACTACTGTTGTTGCCGCTTCTGCTGCTACAATTCTTCGTCGTTATCTATTACAACTACTACATGAAGATAACGGTAAAGCGAGTTATCACATGAATTAATCCAGACCGCGATTTATGGAGTCATGCCCACCCACTATAGTATGCGTGAAGACAACGACGTTAATTGAGATTCCAGTAGAGTGAGTCAACACCTGAATTGATCCATACCGTCGAAGACTGCAATTTGTGGCGAGGTATGATCACCGACGCCAGGTAACACGTCTCTTTATGATGCTGACTACTATTACTATCTGCTGCTCCATCTACTTTTCCCCGCTAATGTCACCGGAACTTATATTACTATCAATATTACTACTACATCTATTACTTAGACAGATAGCTTGACTGGCACCTTGCCGTCTTAACAGACGATAGTTTGTAAAATGGGTGTCGTAGTAATCCTTTATTACTTTAGTGTCGTCCCTGGAGTGAGGGGAAACAACGCCCACATTTTTTAATTAACCCAATATTATTGTCCTAGAGAAACCACCAGAATCCGTCCACAAAACTCCTTCAGACTGTAGACACCTTTCTTACTCTCACTCACCCCTGGATCATGCCCCTTCTCATTCTCCCCCAACACAACATACTCAACAACTCTAGCTTTAACAAATAAATACAACAAATAATTTATTAAAGCAAAAAGTATGTTTGTGAGAAGTGTGTGTGTGTAATGTGTAGAATGTGTGTCGAATATGCTAATGTGTATGTAGAATCAGACCAGTGAATCAGGAGCAAAGTTAGTTACATCACTGTGCTGAGCACAGAACAGCACCAAGTATTCCGGACAGAAAACCTCACCAAGAAGATGTTTCTCTGGCCACGTGACAACTTTCTCCGATCACTCTCGAACACTCAGGACGCTGGTCATCAATGATCGACAATGTCCAATCTTGGTCTTCACTCTAACACACACTATGAATTTACTCTGTTCACTAATGTTCGTTGATTAGAGAATCTTTCCAATAACTTAAATGTCACATGGGAAAATATAACTGTTCATAAGTCACTGGTTATACGATTTTTCCCATATAAAAAAAAAAAAACAACCTATTAATGTTCCAGGTATATATATATATATATATATATATATATATATATATATATATATATATATATATATATATATATATATATATATATATATATATTGGTATATGTGTTACGTATAGTGTTCTGAATCTACGGTGATGTAGCATATCACTCAAGGAAAAATCACACATAAGTCCTGCTCAGCAGAAGTCAGGTTTCTGCAGACCAACTAGGCCATGAGCCCAGTGTACAAGCCTCTCGGTAACCTCTGTCTTCCATCCGTGAGCCATCATTTTTCTTCACCTTTGATACTAACTTCTTGGTAGTATATCGTATCACCATCAACAAGTGGACCTGTAAGTGGAACCTGTAGAATAGAGAATCCCCTGGTGAGAGCAACTCAATTCTGACCTAAATTAGGTGAGTGTAGGCCGATAGCAGCACTCAGATCTATAACAGAGAACCGAACTCTGTTATACGGCCAAATAGCTCATCACATTGGTCTGAGACATGGAAACACAAGGAAAGATTAAAGGAAACGGGTAGAAACCCAGCAGATGCCCTACTGGAAGATCCTACCATTTCACATTCCCTTCATCCCCCCAACCATCCTCAATCTCTCTAATTATTATCCCACTACATTGACATTAACTCCCTGAGTTAAATGATATATCACACAAGCTAGATAAAGCCACACAATAGGCTACTAGTGCCGACGCTCCTATAACACATTATATCACCGCACAGTACTGAACTCTATTCCTAATCATACTCTAAGTTAGACATGATTAATAGAATACCATATGCCTATTCCGGTTGATGATTGAGACTATGCAATCACAGACTGGATCTATGTCCGCCGATAAATATCAACACGTTGACATTATAGTCTCTTCCAATTAACACAACTCGGAATACTGCGCCGATCGTTAACACTTCAGAAATTTTGGTCAACTAATTCAACTTGTTTACCTCAACTGGTTTTAATTCAGGGCTTGAGTGACGTCACCAAAAAGTCTAGACACTAATCAGTCCAGAGTCTGGTTTTCTCCGCCTGTTTTAGACTGACTGGAATCAATCCGCCGTCTAGTTTGCTTTCATTTGGGACTTTTCCCGGCACTTCCGAGAGTCCCGCTAATCTGGGATCTGGGGAATCATGTCCCCTACATCACAAGACCTCTCCGACGTCTGTCCAGACATTCCGTCTACAACATCAAAGGCCGACTACCGCCTTGCAGACGGATGGCACTGTTGTCCCGTCTCGAGCAACAACTTGTTAACAAAATGCCGACTGGGTGTAGACATTTGACGCGACTTATTTTGTTCCTCAGTCCCCTGCTCATCAAAGGGTTGCCTGTTATTGTAGACGAATGTCGGGTCTTTTTGTCATCGATCGAAACTATCAAGTTTTTTCCGCGACAATGGGGTTATCTCTCCATAACACAAAGCCTGGGCTGAATTCATCATCATCATCATCATCATCATCATCATCATCATCATCATCATCTTCTTCTTCTTCTTCTGCGTTCATCCGGAGTTTTTTTTTTCCGGACGTCATTGCGTTGTGCCTGTTTACAGCAGAGCTGCGTTCTTGCGCCGTTAGGCCGACACATCCGACTTCTGCGGGCATTTATTGACCGGGTTAACCTTCCCTGGAGCTGAATTTAGAGACCATGTTTTGCCCATGTAGCATGATCCCTCTCTCGGCCTGTCTAGATTAGTCCAGAGGAAGGTGACACCAATATGCCATGAACAAGACAAGCTGCAGAAGCTGCAGAATCAGTAAAGCAATGCTCTAACTGTCCGACTGTCAAAGCTTCGATCCTAGACCAGCCGCCAACCAAGGCTTAGGGCCTGGTCTGCCCTGCCATGACATTTAGTCTTTAGGTTGCATTTCCTCACACCAGGATAAAGCGTGTACCCTCCAAATTGCGCTCTTCCGCCGAAGCCGTTGGCACAATGTGGTGTGTCGAGTTTGGTAAGCGCCGCCGAATATTCGGCGCTAACAGAAGCAGGTAGTACCGTCTACTGTCATACGGTAGCTCAGTCATATCTGTTTAAGACCTGACATCATAGCTTAATTGTACTTATTTAAACATAACTTCTTTTCTTAATACACGGCCAAAAGAGAAATGCCGTATTATGCTGTTGGTTTTACCTATAAAGCCGCTGATACTACATGTAAAAAAAAAAAGTGCCGCCTATGGACAATATCGATAAAACATGGGGAAAAGTTACACACAACACAATACATGTCCCCAGTGACACGCCAATATAAGCAAACCAACACACCCAGACAGACAAATCAATACATCGACACCCACGCCAGACCTAACAGACATCTACCGCTCTTGTTGATTGTAGCCCATACTGGTAGATGTTTATGAGTGATATCGGTAAAACTGACCTGATTCGATACAACTCTTAAGACGAAAAATTATGGTAATCTTTATACACTGAACATACCACTACTCTCTCTCTCTCTCTCTCTCTCTCTCTCTCTCTCTCTTACAGACACCAACACTAAGAGAGGTTATTTTGTACCGTCACCACCCTATCCCTTTCCTCACTCATCACACCACTGACCACTACCATTTATGCAGATAAATAATTCAAGAAATATATTTACTATACAAATACAACCAAGGAAACCGACAATCTCGCGCCTGGCACACAAGGCGGTCAGTATAATGATGTAATCATACCTACCACCCACTAGGAAACACCGCGTGGGAGGATCGATTGTTTGACAGGCACTAACACGGCGTTTTAAATTCCCCCGCCAATACTAGACACAGTCGATAAACGCATTATAACATACCCGCCCTGATCAGCGACATCCTACCCAGAGTAGACAGTTCGATACCTCCACGACTGAGACATCCAACCTCTGGATCTAAAAACTATAGCACCTCAACACCACTGGCTCTTTCCACACACACCCGTAATCCTAATCCGTACCCTTAAAAATACGTATGATGCTGATGTTTCTACAACGTATGATGATACTAAACCATACCCAGCCCCTTTTAAATAATTGAGGCTACGCCTTTTTAAAAACTAAATATACATATGATCTTGAAGCAAGATCATAACTAAAATAGATAAATTTAGAGTTGGAAAATGGAATGTTAGGACATTAAATGAGCTAGGAACATTGAACAATGTTCTAAGAGAGACGAATAGCATGAAAATGAATATACTAGGCGTAACTTAGATGAGATGGAAGAGATCGGGCAAAATTATAGCTGACAATAATCTATTCTGGAGGGGATACACACGGAAAAGGTGTAGGAATAATATTTTACGAAGAAACAGCCAAGTCAATTAATGGATACTGGTCTATTTCAGATAGAGTTATTATGGTCAAAATCAAAGGTAAACCAATAGATATAAATATTATACAAGTATATGCACCAACAACAAGCAGGAGTGATGAAGAAATGCAATACTTTTACGACGAAATAGAAATGGTGACGGCTCAAATTGGATCACAAGAAATAAAAATAATACTTGGAGATTTTTAATGGAAAAGTAGGAAAGGGGAAAATGGAGGATGTAGTGGAGAATTATGGTTTAGGTACAAGGAATGAAAGAGGAGAAAAACTAATAGAATGGGCAAATATAAATGATATGATACTTGGAAACACATGGTTTAATCACCATAAAAGACGACTATACACATGGAAAAGCTCTGATAAGAAAATACGCAACCAAATTGACTACATACTAGTTAATAAAAGATTTAGAAATGCTTTAATTAATGTAAAGACAATGCCTGGTGCTGACTGTAATAGTGATCATGTACCACTATGTGGACAAATAAAAGTAAGATTAAAGAGAGGGAAAACAATGATTAAGAACGTGAGACTTAATAAAGAGGTTCTGAAAGTAGATAACGAAATTCAAGAACAACCCAGAGTGACTATAAAAAATAGGTACAATGCAATAACTAAAATACAGAGTATAAATGAACAATGGACAATATGTTAAGGGAATCCATTCATCAAACTAACAAAGAAATATTACCGAAGAGAAGCCAAATAGCTAAGAAAAGAATGGATGAATGAAGAAATCTTAATGCTGCTGGACAAAAGAAAACAGAGTAAAATGACAAACAAGAATACGCTAAGATAAATACATAAATAAAAGATAAATGTGTGAAGGCAAGCGAAAGTTGGTTAAAAGAGCAGTGCAAGAAAAAAATTGAATTAAAGATACAAAAAAATATGCAGTCAAATCAGTGAGCTCACGGGGAAAAAAAAATAAGAATAAATACAGGGTGTTTGAAATCAAAAACAGGAAAGATGTTATTGGAGGAAGGTGCTACAATGAAGAGGTGGAGTGCGTATATAAGAGAATTATATGACGGAGAAAGGGAAGAATTAGCCGAAAAAAGTAACTTAGAAGGTCCACCTATTCTAAAAGAAGAAGTCATTGACGCTGTAAAACATATGAAGACAGGAAAAATAGCTGGGCCAGATGAAATCACAATAGAATAATTAGAAGTATTAGGAGTAGATATATTAACCAAAATGTTGAACGATGTTTACAGCAGTGGATATTTACCCAGTAATATGCTGAAATCTGTATTTATAGCTATACATAAAAGACCAGGAGCAATTGAATGTGAAGATTTTCGTACAATTAACCTCATAAACCATATCACTAAGCTTCTACTCAGAATCATAACGAGAAGAACCAGAAAGAAAATACAAATGGAAATTATTGAAGAACAGTATGGATTTGTGGAGAGAAAGGGCACAAACAATGCAATATATACATTACTGACACTTACAGAAAGGTCAATAGAGAAACAGAAAGACATATAATTGTGCTTCATAGATTATACTAAGGCATTCGATAAAGTAAAACATGGTGAACTGATTAAAATGTTGGAAGATATCAACATTGATGGGCAATATTTAAGAATAATAAATAATATTTACTGGAACCAAGTAGCAGCAATTAAAACGCAAAACAAAGAGGGTAGTTACGAACAGATAAGGCTAGGAGCACGACAGAGGTGTGTCTTGTCGCCAAATCTCTTCTCCCTATATAGCGAAGTAATAATGAGAGATATCAAAGAGACGCCAGGAATACTAGTTGGAGGTTATAATATAAATAATATACGCTATGCAGATGGCACAATATTGGTGGCGGATAATTCAAAAATTGCTGGATATTGTAATAACAAAGAGTGCAAGGAAAGGAAGCTCCTTGAATATCAAGAAAACAGTAACAATGGTGATATCAAAGAAAATAGTGACACTAAAATGTGAAATAGAAATAAATGGAAAAATTCTTAACCAAGTGGATAATTTTAAATACTTAGGGGCATTTATAATAGCAGATGGGCGATGTACAACAGAGATTAAGAGCAGAATAGGGCAGGCAAAGGCCGCATTTCAGAAAATGAAGAGTATCTTATGCAATAAGTCACTGTCACTGAATGTAAGAAAGAGAGTGCTGAAATGATATGTAGAACTAGTTTTGCTGTATGGCAGTGAATCAGTGGAATGTAAATGATCAAATTAGGATGAAATTAGAAGCAATGGAGATGTGGTTCCTGAGACGAATGTTACGAATTCCTTGGACTGCCAGAGTAACTAACAACGACTGCCTGAGACAGGCTAATGAAACTAGAACATTGTATACAACAATAAGAAAGAGACAAACAGCTTTCTTCGGTCATGTGATGAGAAGAAAGGCATTGGAGAACATCGTGACAACTGGAAAGATCGAGGAGAAGAGAGGCAGGAGCAGACCAAGACAAATAATGCCGGATGGACTGAGACAGTGGCATGGAGGAATACCATCAGCAGAGGTGATCCAGAACACCAAAGACCGAGATCTGTGGAGAGTCATGAACGCCTACACCAGATGGCAGGGCATTTGATGATGATGATGATGATATACGTATGTTGTGCTACCGTCCATCTTAATCCAGAGCGGTCACTTTTCTAACCTAGTATAACATCACCACTACATCTCTCCTCATTTAATGTATACCTATGTGCCTTCTTTTTGTATCGTTTATTATTGTTTCATGTTGTCCAATAGACTACCACCTCCACCACCAAATCACTAGAACCATCCAATCACTAGACGTTCCCTCCCCTAATTCCTGAGGGGTCACTTGAGCACTACCAAGCCCCACACCCCGGCATATGATGATGCGGTTTCGATAACACTTATTAAACAAAACCATACCCCGCTCCTTTTAAGTCATCGAGGCACGCCTTTTGTATATATACATATGTTGTGCTACCGTCCATATTACATCCCAAGCGGTCACTTTTCTAACCTAGTATAACGTCGCCACCACATATCTCCTCATTTAATTGTTTGTCTATATATGTTTTCGGTGTAGTAAAATTATATGTATATCTTCTTTGATTCGTTTGTTATTTTAAATGTTTTATGTTGTACATCGCGTCATCGCTCACTTTTACTACCACCACGTTACTAGACGTACCTTTTCCTACATTTCAAGGGGTCCTTGACCATACCTGCCAGCCCGGCCACTTGACCAGGCCTACTTTAAAAAAAATAAATCAATGTGTTATCACCCCTTTGTGGGGGAAATCGATAACCCCCCTCCCCCTCCTCAAAACGGGCGTCTGTTGTACTTATACACTACGCCTACCTCCTTTTTGCGACGCTTCTCAACAAAAGCTGTAGGACAAAAGAAGAAGAATGCAATGAATGAGTCAACAACATTGAGGAGTGCAATCGGAAACGTTTCTCTAGAATACGATCGCACGTGCGAAATGGACGTTGCGGTTAAAGCTTTCGGCAGCACACAAACAACAAACATACACTGATACAACTAGTTAATCTCTCTCTCTCTCTCTCTCTCTCTCTCTCTCTCTCTCTCTCTCTCTCTCTCTCTCTCACACACACACACACACACACACACACACACACACACACACACATGAGAGCATTCTGGATATTCTGGGGGAAGCTAAGTCGCAAAAACAACTTATCACAAATATCAGAAAGAAACAATCATAGTTTTTTGGCCACATTATGAGAAGACGAAAACTGGAACATGTCGTCACAACCGGAAAGATTTGCGGAAAGTGAGATAGAGGAAGTTAGCGTGAGAAGATTCTTGACAGCCTTGTCATGGCACGGAAGGGTGTCAACGTAGAAATTGATACATTTTCTGTCCACGTCAACGACCATGTCTAATTCGTTATAAAATATCTCATCTCGTCATGTTCCTCTTTCCTTGCGGTGTCGAGGTGAAGTATAAACATCGTTAGAGTGCCCAATTATCATTCATGTATCGATATTCCCATGGACTCTGCTATTCCCTCCGTCTTATTATTGACAGTCTGCTGTTGGCGCATATACTTGTATTATGTTAATATTCAGAAGGTTTGCCATGGAGTTTCATTAAGAATACTCTATCTGAGATTGTCAAAATCCTGAAACTGGTCCTAGCAGTAATTTGATCCAAAATTATACCAACTCTTCTTTTGTAGTCGCCCCCCCCCCCCCCCCCCCCGAGTAAATAATTCTAGTTTAGTTTAGTTGACGGATCAACATCACGGCACAACGGATGTACCCATAAGTGCTCCGTTCTTTTCCTAACTCAAGCACGAGTCCGGAGAATCTCTGCTCAGTGCACGAACTCCGATAGCAACCGGACGAGGATCGAGGATCCTGAAATACATTGAGTAGATTTTAACTCGAAATTTTCCCCGTGCAGCGCCGTTAGGCTACTCTTTATCAATTTCCAACTGCCATGGGATTTTTTTTACGTGCACAACAATACACACGGGCGTCCCGATCTCACTACCAGAGACCAGGAGAAATCTTTGTTACTAGAAGTCCATGTGAAAAATCCCGGTCCTCACCGGGGCTTGAACCCGGGACCTCCAGACCACTCAGCTCCCTCTTCACACACCATTATCTGAGCGTACCATGAGACTTTTGAGCTATCAATGCGGTTAGTACCACTTCAGAAAGCCAGCGTTGATGCAAGGATAGTTCATGTGCCAATTTATTTTGGATGATGGCACAATCTGTCACATATACTTCAGTATAAATGCACACACACACACACGCACACCCAATACGTTTACATAATTCTTTTTCTTGCCTCTTATTTCGTTGAATGTCTAGTTCTTTCCATAATTTCTGCAAGAGTTATTCAATATTCTGCCACACCATTTTAGTCCTATTTTGAGCTAGCACTGGTTAATGAATGTTTGTAGTTTATGAGTAATCAATTTAGTCGTAGTCCATGTTTCTGATTCATACAACAGTTACCAACAATATTGGCAACATGGGCATTAGACACCGATAATTATCGATATATTGTTTGTCCATCAAGAATGATGATGACCATTCATTTCATCCAGTGGGGTTGAAAGTATGGTGCCCTGAGTTCTAAGATGGCTAGTAAGGCCTAGTTTGGCTCGAAATGTTCTTTGACAATGTGGGCAAAGAATGCTTAACGTTCCAGGAGGAGGATCTCCTGCAGTGGTTTTTCTGTCCAGCCTTTTTTTCCCCCCACAGCTCTTGCAGTTTTATTTGCTTCACAAGTGACTGCACCCTTGTGTAATGATCTCCATGTGTCGTGATGAATTCCAAAAGCTTTTAGTGAGATCTTCAGGGTGTCTTTAAAGCGTTTCCTCTGGCCGCCTTGGGGGAGTTTACTACAACGAAGCTCCCCACATACACACCTTGCCATCGCAATTGAGTAATCCCTAATATATTTATCTTCATTCTTTCCATTTTGTTTAAAAAAAAACTATTAGGCCTATCTAGTTTTCCATTCTGGCTAAGTGTTCTTATATTCAATGTACCAACATTTAAGTGTATTTTTAACCTCTAATTTTCGTACAGTTGCTGACGATAGGGTATCACCTGTCCTGTATCACATAATGATGATAACGAAGTGATCATTCACAGCGCGCTGTGAATAACATCTCAATGATAATGATTAATGCTCCCTACTTACTACTACTACTAGTCTAAACGAAGAGACTCCACTGGAATACCTATATATATATATATTTATAAACATTACTAATCTATTTCATTGTTGTTGACTGGACACCAGTGTGATGAAATCCGTGTGTATGCTTACGACATAATATAGCACTGATACAACTATAAAAGAAGAAGAAGAATGAATATTTTTCAATTCCACCCCAGCAAATCTTGTCAGAGCTCTCTATGAATTGAACACCAGTTTTATACTACAGCAAGCGGAAGTAGAAATAAATGATGCAAGAAGTGCGAGCTAAAGCGTGAAGGAACGTTGTTAAGTTTCAATTTTCTTAGTCGGGAAATCATTCTCTGTGTTTGGATAATATTCTACACATATATACTGTAATTATGGCGGATGATGACTTGGTAATCAATTGCATATGTAACTGTTGTTTGTCCATTTGTTTTGTATTATTATATTCGATCTTTCGCAGCAGTTGAGTCTAGTCTCCCAAGTGTCTTGATGAATTCCAAAAGCCTTCAGTCCTTCACTCACAAGAGATTTTCAGTGTCTCTAAAGCGTTTCCTCTGGCCGCCTTGGGAGCGTTTACTAAAACGCAGCCCCCCCCCCCACACACACCCACACCTGACCATTACAATTAATTTACTAATCCCAGTCTGCCTTAGGAAGCTACTGAAGATTAAAATTAAATGGCAAGATCCCAGACACTGAAGTTCTAGAAAGAGCGTCCATGCCCAGTATCCACACTAAACAGATTTGCTGGGCTGATCACTTAACTGATATGCCAGATCACAGGCTCCCTAAACAATTTTTTTACGATGAGCTGCGTTGTGGTAAACGCTCCCAAAGCGGCCAGAGGAAACGCTTTAACTTTAACCCTTTACAGGGCAGACGCTTGTCCGTTTTTTAGCTCTGAACGGGCAAGATTTTTTCAGGTTTGGTAAAATTTCAGGTCGCGTTAGTAAAAACATCACAAATAAGGTGTTAGTCAACCGATGTTAATTAAATAAACAACACAATGAAGGGAAAAGCATGCAGAATATGTTACTCACGTTATTGTTGTCGGTAATCCATATATGAAGACAAATATTTACAAAATACAGCATGTTGTTTGTGATTTTCCGTCATCTATACGGCAATTTACAAACACATTTTCAGAATCATAATCACTTTCTTTAAAGTCCGGCTCAGACTGCTAATGCAAAGTAACGCTTTGCACTGATATCTAGCTCCAATTAATAGTCAACTTCATGCCCTTTAATGTCATTTAAATTGAACCTAGCAAAATCTCGGCTATCACTTGAAGAATCGCCGAAATCCATTTTGAAAAACAGCGTAAAAATCCCGAAAACTATCAAACAAAGTCCATTCAAATTCATTGTAGCGCGTTTACAAATGGCGGCCACGTTGTCAAGCTATCAGCGAAAGCGAAATTAGCCGTCGGAAGTGTCGGAAAGCCGAGAGATCGCGTTTTTACAATGCAAATAATAGTATCGGACGCAATCGGCCGATCCGCTCGTTTAAGCGATCGGCCGCTAACGGCCGCTCTGCCCTGTAAAGCGTTAAAGGCACTCTGAAAATCTCACTGAAAGCTTTTGGAATTCATTTTTCATCTTGACACCTGGAAGACTGCTACTAAAGACCATAATTCGTGGCGTACATCATTACATAAGAGTGCAGTCACTTGTGAAGCAACAAGGACTGCAAGAGCTGTGAAGAAAAGGCTGGACAGAAAAACCACTGCAGGAGATCCTCCTCCTGGAACATCAAGCATTCTTTGCCCACATTGCAAAGAACATTTTGAGCCAAACTAGGTCTTATCAGCCATCTTAGAACTCATGGCTCCATACTTTCAACCCCACTGGATGAAATGAATGGTCATCATCATTCTTGATGGACAAACAGCACATATATTATTATTATTTAATTTTCGACAGTGTCGTTCGCACCACTAAGAAAATAATAGGTATGTATGCTAGTCACGATTTTTAAATTGAGTATTTACTAATGAGGCCACCACAGATAGATAGGCCTTGAAAAACGGAATCCAACGGTACCACAATGATGCCCGTACATCAGTTGGAAGCGAAGATATTCACACTTGAGTGTCAGGATCTTGAACCAAACATGTGTCAGGATTCCCTCTCTGCGCAGGCTCCTTTGTGTGTCCAAATCTGAGTGTCTCCAACAGACACTACCATTGACTAACAATCATTTAGTTAGTTAGTTAGTCTTTCCTCTTGAGCCTAAGGCAGCGCATAGGGCAGAAGTCCTGTCTCTCCATGCTTGGCGGTTCGCTGCTACCTGTTGTAGATCTTGGATATTTACTTGGCCATTGAATGAGCCTTCTCTAATGATGGTTCTACGCAGGGTCTCTCTGGTCTTCCCCGTTTTCTTTTCCCTACTGGTGACCATATGAGGGCTTGGTAGGGGAGTCTTGACTTGTCAATTCTGAGTACATGGCCGATGTAGTTCCAACGGTGTCTTCTTATAACAATCATTAGAGATGCAAAAATACTAAACAAATGCTGCAGATTAAAAGAAAATACTCATCTAACAGTATTTTCTCATTTTCAGATAGTTAATTCTAAAATAAAATATTAAATTGTACTGCCAGTCCGTGCGAGATTCTGATTGTCTCAAACGGGTCATAGACGGATATGAAAACTGACTTGAAAAATATGTTCTGTCATGTTAAATGATAAAAAATAGTAAAAGTATTCAAATAAATTATTAATAAATTTTAAATTTGTATTCTCTTTAACTTTAGTAGTTTGAATTGCACGTTTTGAGCATAGAAAGTATACACGGTCTAGTCCGATCAATATTCTCATCGCCAATATGTTGAATTTCCAAACACAAAGATGATATAAGTTGGCGGCAGACATTATTTTTTAAATGACATATCGCGCGCTGTCCGCGATGAAACTCCACATATATTAAAAATGGATCAGAATTTGAAAATCCATCTTAAAACATAGCAATATTAAGAAATCAACCTCTTGAAAATAAAATTACTTTTGCCAAATAATTAAATTTATTTAAAAGTCACAATAATTTCAACCAATCGCTACGCATAGAATTTAGGCTAACCTATTGTGCAGAAACTAAGATGGCATTTGTTATTGTCACATGATATTGAATGAATGAATGAATGATGTCGGAAGCATGCATGGCCTTTACATAGCCATTGTTTGGGACAGGATCAATCCTTCTGTGCAGGGGCGGTTTCCGGTTTCGGATTGCGTAATCGGACTAAATATTGTACATAAAGATAATTATGTTGGAATGCCGAATGCGAATGGATAGGGGATTAAAAAAATAATTCCAGTTGAAAGTAATATAACACTGTTGGATAGAACTGACAAATTGCCATCCAGCGATGCTTTATTATCGTTTTTGCATCGCATAAGTAATAAGTATGATCAGTTCTACTAAGTAAAAGCATTTTATTTTAATAGTGAATCGCAGTGTAATCATTACATTAATGATGGTTTCTGAAAAAAAAAATATTACGGAAAAGGTTTTTTTTCCTTTTTGAAAAAAAAAAGCGACAGAGGGTACAACTAAAACCTAATTTAATAATAATGAATATGAAGGAGTTTAACATACTCAGGCTAAAAAACAGAACACACACACACACAAATCAAATCAACATGTTTACATGGAAAGTCCAAATCGAAAGCTCATTGTGTGGGCTTCATAAAAGGTGGAAAAAGTGTCCTAGTGGCGCAAAATGGAATATTGCTTGGATAGCAAATCCATTACGTGGAAAGTCCGAAGCGAAAGCTCACAGTGTTGATGTCATCTGCAGACTGCATTTCTTCTGGTTTCTGGAGGTGCAGCCTATGGTGAACGGAAGGTCCAATATACGGAAGTGAGGCTAAGCAGCCATGTGCAGGACGTGACGATTCCTTGGGTGAGCCCAGTACCAGAGCGCCATGTGCCGGCTCTGCAATTATGGAAACCTCCTTGGATGGCGGGGAATGCCCATGGTCTGCCCCTGCCTTCCCTTGAGGGCTGACTAGGATGTCTTTGGCTGTTCTAAACAGCTGGGATGGGGGATAACACCACAACATGACAGTCAAACGACCTAAGAAATCCCCGGGCAGGTTAACCCGGTCAACAAATGCCTGCAGAAGTCGGATGTGTCGGCCTAACAGCGCAAGAACGCGTCTCTGCCGTAAACAGGTACAACGCAATCATGTCCAAAAAAAAAAAAACTCAGGATGAATGCAGAAGAAGAAGAAATCGAACATTTTGTGCAATGTTATATTCAAGGAATTAAAAAAAAAAAATATCTAAAAATGAAAATACTTAGCTTGGACTGAAACAGAAGTAACACATGTTTGGTTATTGTTTGGGATGAGATTCTTCTATTGCCAACTAAATGTTTGTCTACAGCCTTCTGTCTTGTGTACTGCCAATAATTTCTGATTAAGATTTTCCTCCAACCATAATGCTAATTCCTCCAACCATAATGCTAAACTGTTTAGTATCTTGACCTTCATCTGTCTCACCTGACCTCCAACTTTTGCATTATCATAACACACTGTAGCTTTTCTCTTCTCATGTTGCGCCCAAAGAACATGGATTGTTTTCACTCTTCTCCCCTCAAACTTTTGCATTATTGTAACATACTGTAGCTTACCCCTTCTTATGTTATACCCACAGAACGTGGATTGTCTTCACTCTCCTCCCCTCAAACTTTTGCATTTTAATATACTGTGGGTTGTCTTCTCTCTCCCTTCTTATGATGTGCCCAAAGAACGTGGATTGTCTTCTCTCTCCTCCCCTCAAACTTTTTGCATAATAAATAAACACTGTGGATTGTCTTCGTCTGATGTGAGTAATCAGTTCTGTTTATAATTTCATTACTATTTTTGTCTGTAGGTGTTCTCATTCTTATATAAAACCACATTGCTGCAGCTTCCAGTTTCTTACTATTCTGCTAATTGTCATTGATTAATTTCTGTACGTCAGTATATTGGATAGGGCTTTAAAACAAAAAGTTTAATTCAACGGTAAATGTAAATATATACATTTGAAAATTTACATTAAAATTGCAAAAAGGAAAGATAATATTAAATCCGGTGTTTTAATAATCTAGCATGTCATTTTATAACCACACCAGTTTGGCATATTGACTGTTTTATCTTTACAGTTACCCTTTGACCCTACAATGAAGAAGAAGAAGAAAAAGAAGAAGACAGGTTTTGATCTGGGTGCAGCTATGGGTGATGATGCTGGGATGGCTGCTGATGGCCAGCCAACCTCTGCACCAGCTGCCCCAGAAGAGGAGGATGAAGAATCTGTGGACTCTCAGCCAGTACAGAAATCAACAGATGGTATGGATTTAATGAAATATGTGCTGTTTATATTGATATTTTGATTATTTGACCAGGTTAAATATTGTCCATGTTCCATAGTGCTAAGGGAAAAATGTCCTTACTTGTCATCACTGTGATCTAGATTCAGTCATCAGTAGTTGCATAATTTTACTTTGGAGCCAGTACAGTTTTGGGGTTGACCCAACCTCTTAAAATAGATACTGAATAAATTTAATAATTTTCCAGAATTTGTCTTGGAATGAAAAATAGCAAAGAAGGGAACTACACCTCATCGATCTCATGACTTGACAAAGTATATTTGAAGGCCCCTGACAGTATTTTTCAAGTCTTACCTTTATCTGTTTATCGTGAGATGCTAGCTTAGTTCCCATTAGACCCAATCTGAAATGAGTATCAGGAAATGTCTTGGGAAGTACAGACCTGCCCTTAAGTGCTGATTGGTCTATAAAAGAATGGGTCTAGTGCCACCTGCCCAATACACCTTGTTAGTTAGTTGCATTTTCTTTACAGGACATCACAGTCTACACCACCAGCATTTTTTTTGCTGTTGTGATCTCTTGACAAGTTTACGTTTAGTAGTTTGCCATTGTTTTCTGAGCGACTGGCACTCATACCATTTAGAAAAAAAACCACAGCAAGGTGGTCTGCAGGCAAATCATCCGCAAATGTGTTTCGAACGCGGATATGCAGGGTTACGAAGTGCGCCCGTAACATCCCTTTCACCACGGAGCCAGCAATACACCTTGAGGCATGTAAAATGGGTTCTTTGCTTGCTTGCTTACTTTCTTACTCACTCAGACAGACCTGTCATTGAACATTGGAGATGGACATAGGGGGCATGCTGCAGGCAATAAATGGTTTGTTTTGTTCATGGTGAGACATCTGTTGATGAATCTTCTCCATTGTGGCTACTGGAGTGGGGGATTGAGTATAGAACCAGTCACAGTTAGCACAGATGAGTGTGGCTGAAACTTCCGAGCAGCTCACAAGGACAGTTGACACTTGTCAACTTCTCTTGGGGAAAACCTCGCACATGTCTTGAGTGCCTTGATGTTGGTTCAGGTGCCTTGATGTCAATTAGAGTGCCTTGATGTTGATTAGAGTGCCTTGATGTTGATTAGAGTGCCTTGATGTCGATTCGAGTGCCTTGATGTCGATTCGAGTGCCTTGATGTCGATTCGAGTGCCTTGATGTCGATTCGAGTGCCTTGATGTCGATTTGAGTGCCTTGATGTAGATTCGAGTGCCTTGATGTAGAGTCAAATGTGGCTGAAATCCCCAGCCAGTTTACAAGGACAGTTGACACTTGTCAACTTCTCCAGGGGAAAACCATGCACACGTCTTGAGTGCCTTGATGTCGATTCTTCATCTAGTTGTAAGAAATTAATACATATGGGACAATGGACTATCCTGTAAAACAACCGGGGAGGCTTGAGACCATAGAATATCCTACAAAACAACCAGGGAGGCCAACCTGGTCAATAAATGCCTGAAGTTGGATGTGTCGGACAAAAGGTTGCAAACACCACAGCTCTGCTATAAACTGACACTATGTAATTACTACCGACAAAAAAAAATATTGCATAAAGAAGATCAGCAGATCTTATGTTGCCGAGGCCGTTTGTTGATAATTTATTGAAATTTGAAATTACAGATTTCTCCATGGACTTTATGAACATGAAGAAAAAGAAGAAGAAAAAGAAAACCTTAGACGTGGAAGAAATAGGAGATGCTTTGCCAGTAAGTGGACAAGAATAACTACTATTTGAAAATCACAGTTGTATCTTTGTTGAGTGTGATACACTTGCTATTGTTTTCTGTTGTTCTTTTCAGAAAGATGAAATGCTTGGTATCTTTTACCATTGTTGTGAAGATTTATTACAGCTTACACATTTTCTGTCTTGGGACCTGAGCATGCTAGCGAAGTTGATCGTGAACTGAGCTGGTAACGCCGGGCAAGCTTAGGCGCAAGTTCAATGCCTGGGCTCGTGACTTGTAAAAGTGACACAAAGATTGGCCACCTATTCCACCGCTCTCTCAGGCCTACAAAATGTGTTATCCTGAGAGTATCCTTTAGTTTTATTGCCTCCGAGGCATTACCCTTTAGTTTTGATGTCTCTGTGGCATTGTCCTTTAGAGTTTTGATGTTTCCATGACATTATCCTTTAGTTTTGAAGTCTCCATGACAATATCCTTCGGTTTTGATATCTCAATGACAGTATCCTTTAATTTTGATGTCTCCATGACAGTATCCTTTAGATTTAATGTCCCCATGACAGTATCCTTTAGTCTTGATGTCTCCATGACAGTATCCTTTAGTTTTAATGTCCCCATGACAGTATCCTTTAGTTTTAATGTCCCCATAACAGTATCCTTTAGATTTGATGTCTCCATGACAGTATCATTTAGATTTAAGGTCCCCATGTCAGTATCCTTTAGATTTGATGTCCCCATGACAGTATCCTTTAGATTTGATGTCTCCATGACAGTATCCTTTAGATTTGATGTCTCCATGACAGTATCCTTTAGATTTGATGTCTCCATGACAGTATCCTTTAGATTTGATGTCCCCATGACAGTATCCTTTAGATTTGATGTCTCCATGACAGTATCCTTTAGTTTTAATGTCCCCATGACAGTATCCTTTAGTTTTAATGTCCCCATGACAGTATCCTTTAGATTTGATGTCCCCATGACAGTATCCTTTAGATTTGATGTCTCCATGACAGTATCCTTTAGATTTGATGTCTCCATGACAGTATCCTTTAGATTTGATGTCTCCATGACAGTATCCTTTAGATTTGATGTCTCCATGACAGTATCCTTTAGTTTTAAAGTTTTAATGTCCCCATGTCAGTATCCTTTAGATTTAATGTCTCCATGACAGTATCCTTTAGTCTTGATGTCTCCATGACAGTATCCTTTAGTTTTAATGTCCCCATGTCAGTATCCTTTAGATTTGATGTCTCCATGACAGTATCCTTTAGTCTTGATGTCTCCATGACAGTATCCTTTAGTTTTAATGTCCCCATGTCAGTATCCTTTAGATTTAATGTCTCCATGACAGTATCCTTTAGTCTTGATGTCTACATGACAGTATCCTTTAGTTTTAATGTCCCCATGTCAGTATCCTTTAGATTTGATGTCTCCATGACAGTATCCTTTAGTCTTGATGTCTGCATGACAGTATCCTTTAGTTTTAATGTCTCTGTGGCATTACCCTTTAATTTTGATGTTTCCATGACAATATCCTTGATTGAGCAGATATTTTTGTCTTGGAATTACTCTGTGTAGGTACTTAGAATGAGTGGATCATTTTCTTCCTCTTCTTCTTTGGCTCTTTACCCCCCCCCCCCCCCCCCCCCCCCCATTGGGGCATTGGCTGTCAACCAACTCTCCCCAAATCAATCTTTTGTGGTCTCCTGCAATTCAGTCCGTGCTGTCTCCAGATGATTCATCTCTGCATGTAATTCTCTTCTCCGTCTAATTAGGTCTCCCACTATTCCTGTACCCTGTGGGTTCCAGATCAGGGAGAAGTCCTATTCTGTGCCAGCTTTTTTTTCCTCACCTGTCCTTTTTTCTAGATTTATTTTCATGTTATGGTCTTTGTATGAGACATGTTGCGAATACCTTGAACTGCCAGAGTAACGAACACGGGTGTCTTAAAAAGACTTAGCAGAACATTACATACAAATATAAGAAGGAGACGGTGTTCTTTGGCCATGTAATGTGAGGATAGGCAGTGGAAAACATCACAACTGGGAAAGATCAGTGGTAAAAGAGGCAGTATTGACAGGGACGGTGGCATGGAGTATTATCATTCAAATTGATCGAGAACACCATGGACCAAGATCAGAGGCGATGCATGAACGCTGAAGCCAGTTGACAGGGAACATGATGATTTGCACATGTTGTTCATGTAATTTATATATATCTGCAAATCCTCTTCAGAATCAGCCATGATTGAATGGTCATTAGGAAATCAGAGATCACTGAGATTATCATTGATACCTGCTTTAAATATTGAGCACAACCCACTACTGGCAACGCCGATCGCATTCTGGTATGAACCTAAGGCCTATCCACGTCAATATGGAAGCACTATACTCGAGTTTCGACCTCATTTGAGCTCGTCAGTAGTGCATATCCCTGACCGGATCCGGAAACAGCCCCGGATCACTGGCGTGTGAAGCGGGTGTGTAACCACGCGGCACACACTGGACACACCAAATTATCACAACAGAACATCACAACGCTACCCTCGTAGATTATTGCTCACTGGATTTAGGAGGCCTGGTGTTCCTTGCCAGTGAGAAGTCCTGATCGTTCGGGCCCCATCGATTGACGGACGTCGGTCGCGGCGATTGGGTAATCTTGAGCATAACCTACGAGGGTAGCGTTGTGATGTTCTGTTGTTCTGTTGTGATAATTTGGTGTGTCCAGTGTGTGCCGCGTGGTTACACACCCGCTTCACACGCCAGTGATCCGTGGCTGTTTCCGGATCCGGTCAGGGATATGCACTACTGACGAGCTCAAATGAGGGCGAAACTCGAGTATAGTGCTTCCATATTGACGTGGATAGGCCTTAGGTTCATACCAGAATGCGATCGGCGTTGCCAGTAGTGGGTTGTGCTCAATATTTAAATTTCAAATCCCGAAACAACCACATAATCAATTGATTATTGCTCACTGGATTTAGGAGGCCTGGTGTTCCTTGCCAGTGAGAAGTCCTGATCGTTCGGGTCCCATCGATTGACGGAAGTCGGTCGCGGCGATTGGGCAATCTTGAGCATAACCTACGAGGGTAGCGTTGTGATGTTCTGTTGTGATAATTTGGTGTGTCCAGTGTGTGCCGCGTGGTTACACACCCGCTTCACACGCCAGTGATCCGTGGCTGTTTCCGGATCCGGTCAGGGATATGCACTACTGACGAGCTCAAATGAGGGCGAAACTCGAGTATAGTGCTTCCATATTGACGTGGATAGGCCTTAGGTTCATACCAGAATGCGATCGGCGTTGCCAGTAGTGGGTTGTGCTCAATATTTAAATTTCAAATCCCGAAACAACCACATAATCAATTGATTATTGCTCACTGGATTTAGGAGGCCTGGTGTTCCTTGCCAGTGAGAAGTCCTGATCGTTTGGGTCCCATCGATTGACGGACGTCGGTCGCGGCGATTGGGCAATCTTGAGCATAACCTACGAGGGTAGCGTTGTGATGTTCTGTTGTGATAATTTGGTGTGTCCAGTGTGTGCCGAGTGGTTACACACCCGCTTCACACGCCAGTGATCCGGGGCTGTTTCCGGATCCGGTCAGGGATATGCACTACTGACGAGCTCAAATGAGGGCGAAACTCGAGTATAGTGCTTCCATATTGACGTGGATAGGCCTTAGGTTCATACCAGAATGCGATCGGCATTGCCAGTAGTGGGTTGTGCTCAATATTTAAATTTCAAATCCCGAAACAACCACATAATCAATTGATTATTGCTCACTGGATTTAGGAGGCCTGGTGTTCCTTGCCAGTGAGAAGTCCTGATCGTTCGGGTCCCATCGATTGACGGACGTCGGTCGCGGCGATTGGGCAATCTTGAGCATAACCTACGAGGGTAGCGTTGTGATGTTCTGTTGTGATAATTTGGTGTGTCCAGTGTGTGCCGCGTGGTTACACACCCGCTTCACACGCCAGTGATCCGGGGCTGTTTCCGGATCCGGTCAGGGATATGCACTACTGACGAGCTCAAATGAGGGCGAAACTCGAGTATAGTGCTTCCATATTGACGTGGATAGGCCTTAGGTTCATACCAGAATGCGATCGGCGTTGCCAGTAGTGGGTTGTGCTCAATATTTAAATTTCAAATCCCGAAACAACCACATAATCGATACCTGCTTTATTCAATATTGGGTGATGTAAGATAATAAATTTTGTGAGGCCTCATGGTTAATTTTTTTCACTCGCTCGCTTTGAACTCAAAGTATTCTATACATTTGGTACTACTACTAGTAGTTGTCACTACTGGGGAGTGCACTCAATTGATATTTGTGTGTAGATTAGCTTTCCTTATTACCTGTGTCCCTCACCATCAGTCGAACCCACTCCAACTTCAGAGGTACTTGTAATTTACACCCCAAATCAAGGATGAGAAGTCACCATTTTAGTCTTATCTTATTGGTGTAAAGGTTAAACCCTCTGTCTAAGTCAGCATGGCCAAATGAATAAGAACATGTGTTCTTTAACATCAGGTGTGCTGATGCTGAGGTTAGGGGTTCAACCCCTACACCGGACAGTTGGACTAAAATGTTGACCTCTCGTCCTTGACTTGGGTATGTAAATTACAATTACATCTGAAGTCAGAGTGGGTTCGCCTGATGGCGAGGGACACTCTTAATTCATTCATTCAGTAGCATGTCCCTTGCAGAACCTCACTCCCATAACAACCTTCCAGAAAACCTCTCGATCATAAGCAAGATGTCCAGCGTCCGATACACCTATCTGGAGATCATCCACCACATCCTGCACCCGTCTCTTTGGCCTCCCACTTCCTCTCTCCTCCATTATTGTTCTCTTCAAACTTTTGTGACGTTTCAAGTGACCAAAATATTTCAATTTTCTTTGTTTTATCGTCTTTAATAGCCAACCTTAATAGGGAAAGCTAATCCATACTCAAAATTCAGTCCAGCACTGCTAGAAATATTGTGTATGGACTATGCTTGAGACTAGAGTGAGCGGCCACAAAAAACCCCCCTCTACTTCGGCATCAGTTCACAGGAAGTTTAAGAGCAAGTGCTCTTATCATTCAGACCATGTTGACCTGCCGACCTCAGTAATTTGAGAATGCTTGTTTCATTCTCAAATGTTTTCCTGTCTTGTCTAGGAAACCACAGAACCTGAGCCAGCCCAGGTCATAAATACAGACAATGATTTTAATGTTGATCTGGACTTTACTAATAGAAAGAAGAAGAAGAAGAGACCGGTTAATGGATGAGGTTACAGAGGATGGGCAGGGAGAAGAAGGTAAATTTATTAATGCTTTGTGTGTAAGTTAGTTAGTTTAGTCGAAAGATCATCCTAATTGCTCATCGAACCATTCAGTCCATAATATGTGTAAGTAAATATGTGTGAGGGAGAGAGAGAGAGATGGATTAGTGATATATATTTATGTTAATTGGGACATGGATTAACAGATTCGTGCCAAACAAAGTATTTTTTTTTTTATAAAGTTGCATATCCCTTACGGACATAGCAGTCAACCCCAGCAATTTTTTGGTGTTCGAGATTCCCGGGCAAGTTTTTACGTTCAGTAGTTTGCCATTCCTTTCTGAACGACTACTTTCTTAAAGTAGTTTGGACGGAACAAAAATGGATGGCAAAAAATGGAAAGTGGGGGGCATGTCACAGTTATGACTTTAAAGTTTTTATTATAGTAGCGTGCATGTTGCATTATAACACTTTGATAACATTCCGGTGATATGAAGTGGCTTAAGACAATTAATCATGCCAAGGCACTTAGTTAATGACTTGCCTGTGTTAATAAATAGTAAGAAATGGATTGAGATATGGAACGTGAATTGGGTGATTGTTTGTGCTAATGTTGGAAAATGGATTTGTAATATTTTTGTTGCACTGGGAAATAGATTTTGTCGATTTTACTTTTGTTACAGCGGGAAATATGTTAGCAATATTTGTGTCTTACTATGAAAATGGAGATCAGAGAAGTGATTGAAGGTATTTATAGTCTGGGTAACAAGTACGAGATGAATTGTGTGTTACATTTGAAAATATGGTTTGCTATCATAAGTACATATAGTTTGTTTTAACATATTTCGGACAGTGCTTTGGTATACTGTAGCACATGGTTTCTATAATTCAGCCCAGGCTTTGTGCTATAGAGAGGTAGAAATCCATTCCTAGTCCTCACCGTAAACTTGCCAAGAGATCAAAATAGCAAACAATGCTGGTGTTGACTGCAACGTCCTGTAAAGGATATGCAACTAACTGTAGTCCCCGCCATGGGTTGTAGTTATTATGCCTGTATTTTTAAAGCACAATATAATGAACTTCACTGTCCAGACGGTAAGGTGCCAGAAGCAGTAGCGTTGGAATGTGTTTAGAATAATGCTTTGTTTGTATTGTTATCTATCATGTAGTAAACATGTCAGGACATTAATTGATGATCATTTATTTGTAGTGTGTTGAAGAGAACATAGTATGTGTCATGATTCTTCAGATCGTGGAGTTACAGCTTTCATGCTTGTGAATATTTGACATGCTTATGTTGTTACTCTGTTAATTTAGTTGCCTATTTCTCTGTCTTTGAGTTTTCTGATTGCCACAAATATTTTCTCTGTGTAAATTGTCTTATTCTTTTACTTGCTTTTTCTGTTTTCTGCTCTTCATGATTACTGGTTGAAGGAATGTTTTATAATTCCTTGTTTGTCAAGATGTTAAGAAATTCATCAAGATATCTACTCCATTCCATTGTCACCCTGTAAGAAAGCTCTGTTTTCTAAACCACGTTTTCACTTCACATTTAACTTCGGCTGTCATTCGAGAAATGTTTCCCACCAAGGTGGTTTTCAGTGGACTTAGCCTCTAGCGATTTTCCGTATAGCGGTGCATTGTTGGGTAGAAAAAGTTACGAGGGCGAGTCAGTAAGTAAGTCATACAGTTCTGTAGGATGGCCAGTAAATGAAAACAAAAGGCACACAGATCTATGCAGCCGGTTTGAAGAACTTATAACACTATGGGATAAGTGCATCAATGTTGGTGGAAATTATGTTGAGAAATAAAGGGATAATGTATGTGTAAAAATAAACTGGTTTCAAGTTGTTATCATATTTAGTTATTTTGCTACAACCATTTGTGACTTACTTATTAACTTACCCTCATATATGGCTGTCAGGTTTTAGATATGACTGAGCTATGATTGACAGTAGACAGTACTACCTGTTTTCTGTTAGTGCTGAATGTTGGGCGGCGCTCACCAAACCTGACACCCCAGATTGTGCCAACGGCTTTGGGTGGAGGAGTGCAACTGGTAGGGTACAAGTCTTACCCTAGTGCGAGGAAATGCAGACTAAAGACTAAATGTCAGGGCAGACCAGGCCCTAAGCCTTGGTTGGCAATTGGTCCAGGATGGAAGCTCCGATAGGCGGACAGTTAGAGCATTGCTTTGCTGATCCAGCAGCTTCTGCAGCTTGTCTTGTTCCAGAAGTATTGGTGTCACCTTTCCTCTGGAGTAAACTAGGCATACCAAGAAAGGGGTAATGCTGCATGCCAAGACATGGTCTCTAAATTCAGCCCAGGCTTTATGTTATGGAGAGATGTAACTCCACTTTACAAACTATTGTCTTTCAACACGGCAAGGTGCCAGTCACGCACGCGCGCACGCGCAAGTATGCGCGCACACGCACACACATACATATGAATATTGAAGAAGGTTAAATATATGAATATTAAAGAAGCTGAATATTGAAGAAGGTTGGCTAATAAAAACGATAAAACAAAGAAAACTTAAATATATTTAGCACTTGAAATATCACGAAAGTTTGGAGAGAACAATAATGGAGGGCTATATGCCTGGGAAGAGAGGAAGAGGAAGGCCAAAGAGAAGATGGGTGCAAGATGTGGCGGATGATCTCCAGAAGGGTGTATCAGACGTGGGACATCTTGCCTATGATAGAGAGGTTTTCCGTAAGGTTGTTATGAGAGCGAGGTTCTGCAAAGAACATGCTACTGAATGAATGAATGAATGATTATATATATATATATATAATGAAGTGCCAACCTGATGTTTGAATCCCCAACATACTGGTTTTATACAAATTGACCTGAGGGAAGCCCTAAGTCTACCGAGTCTTAATTTAGTAACAGTAAGTGTCATTGGAGGTAAAGGCAGTTGGTGCGATATTGACCATGTCAATCATTGAGTTCCAATTGGTCTATACAAAATATGGGACTAGACTCTTTCAGGCGTGGACAGGAGTCCTTTACTTGTGAAATGGGCGGACGAGAGGTCAGAATGTCGT
>JACEFZ010028446.1:0-95000 GCA_014155875.1 Cepaea nemoralis
CCCACCTCCCCTCTCTCTCCTCTCTCTTACCCATCCTCTCCCCCTCCTCCTTTCCTTCTCTCCTCTCCTCCCCCTCTCGCCTCCCTTCCCCTTTCTCCGTCTTTCCTACCCGCCCCTCCCAATATCCCCCCCCCCTTGATATTCAAATATGGTTTCATATATGCCCACATTTTTCAAAATAAAACAAGCATCAATTAAAAGAAAATATCTAGTGTTAACACTACTGGTCTCTTTTACGGACCAGTAGTTTGTACGTAAAAGACTGAAAACACAACAATCTTACTCTAATAATCAAATGGCAATCATTTTACAGGACTAAATCAAGTAAAGAAAAATAATATAACATACCATTCATGATACATTGAAAGATCGTATTAAATTAAAACCAATTGCTTATAGTACTCAGACAACATTAGTCTCTTATACGAACCAATCTATGAACACAAGTCATGCCTATTCCGTTATTGTTATAACAGAGAGAAAAAACAACTCAATGCTAAGCATTAACCCCAATATATATAATATATATATATATATATATATATATATATATATATATATATATATATATATATATATATATATATATATATATATATATATATATATATATATATATATATATATCTGTTACCTACAGACTATATTCTCATCATAACTCAGAACAATATTTGTTCCCCTCAACCAAAATCATTAATCAACAAATGACCGTACTTTTTCTGGAAGTCAAGCATTGATTATTCTCCCTTCACAACATTCCATCTTTTACAAAACTAACTCATAACACATCACAATATTTGAAATATAAACCTAAACAACCGCTGTAAACTACAGCTCAAATCACTTCATCTACTACTAGTGTGGCGGCTATCCCAATGTACTACCAGTCATCTATCTACTAAGAGAAACCGTGACTCGGCACACTAGTTGTTTCCCCTGGATTTGTACCAAGAATTATTATAACTTACTAAACATTACCGTTTACTACGGTATCTCCACAATGCTACAAGCACCAACGAATGTCTATTTATTATAGGCTTCACCACACATCTAGCTACTAGATTTGTCAATAACTAATTCTACTATTAAGTCTTCTCGTCTACCCGACGCAACTAACCTTTCATTCTCCTGCATCAGTACTTTCCAACATCTCACCACAACAACTCTAAACTATCCTCAACTTTCTCCCCACTTCGTTCTCACACCGCGATGGTAGTCAAGCCAGTCACACTTATCGGAACACGTTCTATAGTGCTCTATTTATAATACTCCGACGTTCATTTGGCTAATCACATTCTCTCCTTCTCTTGTTTCCATCACTCAACTTTCACTACTGCTCAAGGTTACTCCTATTTATCGGGACTCTTTCAGAAACAATAAACAACACCGCACATGACTAACGACAAACCTCACTCCGATTGGGCAAATCATCTTCTCTCATTTCTCTGTATCAGGCATTCTTGCTTCGACATGTCTCTGCCAACAATACTAAATCTGTTTTATGAAACGTCATTCAAAATGTTAACTCTCTTTCTGTCAGCCTGTCATAAAATTTTCATTAATTCTGTCCAACACCACACATTCCAAACAAAAGACATCACCCCTTTCCTTTCTTTATGGTTTCCAACTTTCGCATACTCACTTACTCTGTCCTCCACGTTTTATCAGCGTCACTCATCAGCCACTCTTCGCATATTCACACGACATTTGTATTTATACTTCTCATATGCATTGACTATTGTGTACAAACAAGCTCGTTCTCATCTCACCATTCTCGTATCACAACAACCTGACGTGCCTATACAATTACTTCTACAACAAACAATTTAGACACCAATTCAACATTCTAGCAATTACTTACCGCAGCCTAAGCGTGTCGATTACTTCCACACACAGTGACACAAGATATATCAAACGCCTCGTACATGCATGTGCTACTACTACTAATCACCTGACATCGTTCTATCCATACACTTCCTTCTTCAGCATGACACAGCACACGTGTTTGTCTACACTTTTACACATGCAAGAACAACGCATAACCAGACGAATTACTTCAATACTCAACAGGACTTTCACAATTCAACTGCTTTCTTATTTCCGCTTTTCTCAATCATCACAACCAACCACTACTCTCCGTCCTACCTAATTTCCACATCAAACCACTCCGACAGTCAACTACTCACTCACTTTATCTTAACCTCCTCATCACTTCATCCCACACTATTAACGAGTCAGATTCTCTCAACGTATTTCGTCACGTCACTTATCGGTCAACTATCAAACCTAGCCCGTAGCTCTAATTTAGATTATTATTAGAGATCAGATTTCCTAATTCGTCTTCTTCAATATCTGTAAGCGTATATAAATCAGGTCTAGAAAGCATATATCCTCTGAATTTCTTCATTTCTTCTTCCGTATATTCTGGGTTAAAAGAAATTCCTGACACTCCTTTTTTACGTTTCTTCTTCTTAATAGTCAACTCGTCCTCTGAATTATCAGTATCTATAGTTGTCCCAGCAGCGCGGTATTTACTATAATATGCGGTAGAGGTGGAAATATCCTCTCCATAACTTGAATCCCCACACCTAACATTCTTATTTATGCCTCCATCTTTCCTGCACCATTTAGGGATAAATTCAATGTCTCTACCTGAGGAACTTGACACACCTGTCGTCGTACCTCTATTAACTATCAGACTATTTGTATTTCTTTCCCTAATACTTTTCCTCACCTGTCTTTTGACATCGTTGGTTTTCGTCTGTCTACCTTCCTTTATTTCAATTGTGTCTCCTTTTTCATGAGGAGTTTTTATAATTTCCATCAACTCAGTTTGACTTGCTTTTGTTATCTTGTTGGCTAGTTGTATCTGGATTTTCTTTTCCACTGTATCAACCTGTGTCTGTGTGTTCCGTTCTACCACTTCAATCACCTGCGTCTGAGTCCCTTGGTCTATTTTCTTTACTAATACCGTCGTCTTCGTTTCCTGTCTAACAGTCAGATTCGCAACCACCTTAGGAGCAGTTGAATTTCTACTTACGTTTTCTACCCTGTTCCTTGACCCTGACTTCAAATACTGTCTCCGTCTTTGCTCAAACCAATCGTCCCGTCTTTTTCTAGCAGTCACACCATTGGAAGGCCAATTCCATTGTTTACTGGAAAGGTCTCTCTCAGGTCTATCTCTGTATCTTCGTCTATTATAACTGCTTCTGGACTTAGTCCTATTTGGTTCAACATAACTGTCCCTATTTACCACGTTATGTTGTCTTCTGTTTTCATTAGATACTGTCTGTCTCCTATTATTATTTACTATTCCATTGCACTCTACCTTAAATCTATAAGCCTCTTGTCTAGTCGTTCTTCTCTGTAACGTTTCCACAAAATTCTCTACTTCACTAACTGCCACTTTTAACTCTCCCAACCATGCACTGATACGTTTTAATTCTGTATGTAGGTAGTTCATACTCATTTCTCTATAATTTATCTCAAGCCAAAACAATATGCCTATTTCTTCTTCTATATAATTCTTGGTACCTGTAACAAAACCTAGTCTTGAGCTCTGCCTGTTGCTTTATTGCTGCGTTGAGTCTACCTATTGCCGTGCCTACTCCAGTTAACACCTGTGTTAACGCAACTTGTTCTTCTGCCATGCTGAAATATGCTGAAATTTACTATTCAATTCATATAAGCACATTCACAATTATAATAATTTAGTTAATAAATATCAACAATTGTATAGGCCCATTTAAACTAAACAAGGGACGTAAGCAACTGTTCTTCTTACAAAGATTAAGCGTTCAAATTAAGTCATCAAATTTAACTAACACAGCATGGTATTTTATATTGGTTAAACCTTAATTATCTTAAATACCGTATATATTTCAGCCATATCTTCCATGGGTCCCAGCGGAAAGTAAGTCTTAATACGTCGACCGAGGATTATGGTTGAGCACTGTAGGCCTCACATAAAAAACGAGCTTGTCGTGTTCCTCTACTCGATCACAGCAAAAGGACCATCTTTGGACTCTCTATTTCACCCATTGTCGGGCACATCGGAATTGTGGTTTCTTTTCACCCGAAAAAAGGGCACGTCTAGTCTTCACCCGAAAAAGGGCACGTCTAGATTTGAAACGGCTCAAGAGAGACGAAGCGATTTAATTAGGGTCTCCTCTTCAGCAGGACGGCAACCATTATGCCCACCCGCGTCCAAAGAGACCAAAGCAAGTAAATCGCATTCTTCATGACATCTCGATGTAGCTTCAAGTTAGTTGCGGCTGGTTTATAATTTGAGAGCAGAAAAATTTCTTCAGTCCTCCAGTAAGCAAGTGACCTTCAGACAAGCAAGGTCAACCAACGGCTGCAATGACGGCAGGTCAAAACTCACAGCATAGTGACAACAGTTCGGTGGTCACTCCAGAGTACGATGATAAACAGCCTACGATTCTGACAAACAGCTTACGATGGTAGATGGTAGCTCCGTCTAACAATTCATTTCAATATGTATGGCGGCTCCAATCAACTAGCCGAAAAAACGCTTGTTCTATTGTAAGTTGCAAGCCTTAATAAGGTGGTCTGGTCTGGATCTTTTGACTACCGCTTCTAACAAGATTCTAGATTCACTCAGTAACATCATATCTTTTTGTCGTAGCAAGCTGAGAAAGGTGTTCAATAAAAGTTCTTCGCTGTGCTCTGCTGTTTCTTAGTACTTCACATTGCGTCCGCGACAGCTAAGTCCAGAATCCTGGTTAAGCGGCTCCAATTTTACTCTTATAACAGAGTAAACAAGTAATGAGCGGAGTCCCGGTTGTAGCTTCAATAGGTTTATTTAATGAAATAAGTCCAAATGTATAAAACAGGTTACATGATGTTTGGATATAATACAATCGATGTTGACTATCTGAGATCCAGGCTGTAACTAACTTCCCTAAGCCCCGCGTCACGGCTTGAGCGTCTTCCTAGGATGCTCAACCGTGCCTATTCTTTGCACATCAATCCCTCTTAAACTATTAATAGAGATGGTACTCTGTTACAGCCGTCTCAGACCATCTAGCACAGTGGTTCTCAACCTTTTTTTTTTGGCCCGGCCCCCCTTCACCATATTTTTAGGACATCTCCCCCCCCCCCCCCCCCCCCACCCCACCATATTTTTAGGACGTCATTCTCTCTCTCCCCCCACCATATTTTTAGAATGTCATTCTCTCTTCTCTTCTCCCCCCCCCTCCTTTTGTATTTCCCCCTGCCCCTATACAGTATACGTAATAATTGAAGCTACATTTAATAGCACATACTAAAACAAGTCTAGACATCTACATAAAACGTGATTTGCGGATCTACTTACGTTATAAAAGAATTTCAGAAGGGTGATACGTACAGAACCGTAAAGTAGGAAGGGAAAAACAATATCAAGTAATCGGTTCTTGCATTAACACAATCTAGAAATAATCTTAATTCCCGGGGTGTGGGGGGGGGGGGGGTTGAGAACCACTGATCCAGCAGAACCCTCTCGGTCTGCCTCTCTGTTCCTTGAAAATAAAGTTCGTTCGTTCGTTCTCTCTTCTACCGTAGATCTGCTTCCTGCCCTACTTCTTCCATCTGTCTCCTTTTGGAGCATCATTGGCCGTTAACCACACGACGCCCAAGCGTCCCATCTTTGGCAATCTGCACACAGTAAGCCACGGTTTTTTTTGTACACACCTTGTTTTTCGCGGCGGACTTTTTGTTTTGACATTCTGGCAGCGGCATTATGCATAGTATACCTACCTGGTGGGTTGTCGCGATTCCTGTTTGTCCCACTTTTCACTTGGGACAGTGAGGAACATTTAGGGCTATGTATTTTCCCATGAACTATTGGTGCCTAATGATATCTCGAACTCATGATCTCTTGGATAGTGAGACGTAATAACTAGTCTTCACAGATAAGTGCGGAAAACAGGAGATCAGGTGTGCAAGTTGTGCATGCTACAAACTAACGACAGTTGCAAATCGCAATTCTAAACATTGATCTCAAAAACCACATTCTACGGCTTCCAGAGTCTGCGCCATTTTGTTGCTGATTGTCCGGCATTCTCAAAGACAAAAAAGACTGGGTTACACACCGATTTTCAGTAAGAGGAATTTTGTGTTTGTTATGTTTCTGTTTGGCCGGTCTCTCTGGCCGAGGGGTTACAACACTTTCTCCGTAATCCCGTTTATCACGCAGAGTCTCGCAGCAGGGCGAGAGCTGGGAGCGGTTCGACCCCCGCTGGTGACTTGCGGGATAACTGAGCCGGCCGCTCAGAAAGCAATGACAAACTACTGAGCGTAATCTTGCCAAGAAATCAACATACAGCTGAAAGATGCTGCTGTTGACAGCGATGTCCTGTAAAGGATATGCAAAAAACATTTTATGTTTCTGTTTATCATAACGTTTCTTAGTCTTCGTAGACTTAGATTATAAAGCACATTAGGTAATGATTAGGAGGATGGACATAAACTACAAGGGTATGTCAGAAAGTTATGCACGACGATTACTATCTCTTTAACGGTTAATAACATACAAATGAAGCTTAATCACAATGTTCATGCACATGTGCGGCAAACATTTCTACTTCTCAACATAATCCCCATCAACTTTAACGGCTTTACGCCATCTTGAAACAAGAGCACGTATCCCAGATCTGTACCGCATTTTTCCTGTTCTCGTAGTCATTTCTTCACAGCTTTAATCACTCCCTAATTGTCTTCAAACTTTCTCTCACGGACAGCATTCTTAAGGGGACCGAAAAGGTGGAAATCAAATGGTGCCAGGTCTGGACTGTAAAGTAGATGGGGCAGTACATTCCACCACATTTTGTCGATTGCCCCCCTCCCCCCTCCTTATATGCAAACTTGTGTGAGGTCGAGTTTTGTCGTGAACGAGAAGCAGTTGCTCTTGATTATTATGAGACCTAACCCTGCAGTAACGACAACTGAGTTTTGTGAGTGTTTTGATATACATTTCCGAATTGATAGTTCAACCTTTTGGCAGCACATCCACGAGAATAACCCAATTAATGTCCCTGTGACATTTTCAATGTACCACCAAACTACAATTTTGAGAACAGTTGAGATCCTTCCATTCTCAGGCGCCAAATTGTTGTGAGTAGAGTCAGCTGTGTTTACAATTCATAGAAAGTGTAAACAGTGGACGCACCGAAGAGACATGTCAAAACAGGATGTTTAACTAGACTAATCTGTCACCACAAGGATAATTTATGGAATTGCTGTTTTAGAGGATCATCACTGCTGGCACGGGAAAAGTCGAGAGACAATAAACCCATGATTGCCATCTGTTTGTCTGTTTAAATACAGACGTAAAATTCTAATTTGGTGCCAGCTGAGGAAATTAAAGCCTAAGGGCAAGTTGTGAATTCAGTGGATTAATGACAGGGAAATTCTGGATACATGGGTGAGTGAACGCTTAAAGTAAAACCCTTGGTATTAGCAGAACTATTGTAGGAAGGATTCAAACCCTTTAGTTCAGTTAGGACTTCTCTGTATGTATACTCTGTGTAAATTCTGATGGCTATAATTTAGGTCTAGGGGGATTACACATTTTACTTTGTGGTCTCCCATTTCTTATTCTACATTTATGAGAAAACTTTCTGCTAGGAAAATCAAAAATGTAATATATCCCCTCTGCCGTGCGTCCACCTTGACGAGGTAGAGGGGCTTGCGCGTTCCAATGACCCCAAGAGCTATGCCGACGGTAGCACAGCTACTGGTAGGGTCACCCATGTCGGACAGGTCAAGGGAGAGGGACCAGACGAAGTGACGCACAAACCTGCTGCCTTGTAGGTAGACTGGGGACAGTCAAAGGCTAGGGAAAGCATCCCGAACAAATGCTTGTCGAAATCGGATGTACTGAGCCACAGGCTTGACAAAGAAGTGCAACGTAACTTTATCATTTCATGATGCCACAGATGAAAATTAATCGTTATGGTGCTAATCCCGTGAAGTCCCATCAGGCGGTGATAGTGCCGGGCCCCCTGCCTCGAGGGGGTCCACCCATGACTACTGGTGGTCACCTTCCCCTGTGCTGTGGAGTCAAGGCACAGAGGAGTAGGTTAAGAGCTATTGACCAAACACCCCGGACTCTCAACATACTACAATGGAATGCCGAAGGAGTTTATAACAAGAAAGCCTCCCTAACACAGCGTCTTCATAAAGATAGAATAGATGTGGCATGCATTCAAGAGACACACCTCAACGCCAATCGCACATTTTCAGTCAAGGGATATCAGGCCACACGTTTCGACCGCGAAGGACACAAAGGAAGAGTTGTAATACTTACACGAAATACAATACCTTGCAGCGAAGTATCTGTGATCTCTGACAACCAAACGGAAATTATAGGTGTTGATATAATGATAAAGGACGTGAAAATAAGAATTTACAATCTGTATAGCCCGGCAGATAAGGATCTTACACTCTCAAACATGAAAATAACTGACACAAATTGCATTGTTGTCGGAGACTTTAATAGCCGCTCAGAAAGATGGGGATACCCAGATACTGACAAAAGAGGAGATGAAGTGGAGGACTGGGAAATAGACTCAAATCTCCATCTACTCAACAAAGCGGATGACACACCGAGCTTCTACTCCAGAAGATGGATTACCACTTCTACTCCAGACTTAGCTTTCTGCACAGGAGACATCCTCCACAAAATCGATCGCCATGTGCTTGACCAATTAGCAGGTAGTGACCACAGACCAATCAAGCTTGTAATAAATATGGAGTATGTTCCACAGGAGCAAAAGCCTTTGCCCCGCTGGAATTACAAACGAGCAGATTGGGACAGATTTTCCATACTAACAGACAAATATTGTGAAAACATAAATACACGATATGGCAACATGAAGCAAATGGTGGAAAGTCTAAACAGAGCAATAATACAGGCGGCGACTGAGTCTATTCCAAGAGGAGCGAGGAAAAATTACAAACCATACTGGACTGAGGAACTACAAATTTTGGAGGACAAAGTTGAAGATGCTAGGAAGACCGCAGAGAGAGAACAAACAACTGAAGCGAACATCTCTCTCAAAGCCATCTCAGCAAAATATAAAAGAACAGTAAATCAAACAACAAGAGATTGTTGGAGGAAAAAAACAGAAAACCTGAATTTTGACAGGGATGGAAACAAACTATGGAAACTAGTGAAAGCCATGAACAATGAAGGACCTAGAAACAAACAAATAACAATTAAACAAGGAAATGCCTTGCTTACAGGAAAAAAGGCTGCAAATGCACTAATGGAACACTATGCCAGTGCAAACCACATTGATATTACAGCCGAACAGAAGAAAGCAATCAAAGATAAACAGGTACATCATAGATATACAGAGACAGCAGCAGAATATATGATGGCAAATCTAACAATGGAAGAAATGGAACAGGCAATGAATACCCTAAAAAAGAAGACATCACCAGGAAAGGATGGAATCACAAATGAAATGCTAATAGGACTAGGCACTAAGGCAAAAAAGAAACTACTAGCAGTCCTAAATTACAGCTGGAAGAGGGGAATAGTCCCACAGGCATGGAAGGAAGCCATACTAATACCAGTCCCAAAGAAAGGAAAAGACCTGGAAGAACCAAATGGCTATCGACCTATCAGTCTTCTTAGCTGTGTAGGAAAATTAATGGAACGCATTATCAATGGCAGGCTAACATGGCATCTGGAAGAAAACCAACTCTTAACACCTCACCAAGCAGGATTCAGAAAGTACAGATCAACTGAAGATCAAATAACCTATATAGCTCAGGAAATAGAGGATGCCTTCCAAGAGAAAAAGCACACACTAGCGGTCTGGATAGATTTAGAAAAAGCATTTGATAAAGTATGGAAGGAAGGACTGAAAGTAAAACTGCAAAAAATGCATGTTTGTGGGAAAATGTACAATTGGATCAGCCACTACCTTGAGAACAGAACTGCCAGGACAAAAGTACAAGGACAAACCAGCAAAATGATGCTGTTGGAGCAAGGTGTCCCCCAAGGAGGAGTTCTTTCACCAACATTATTCCTAGCATATATAAACGACATCACGGAAAATTTTCCAGCCAGAGTACACACATCATCCTTTGCAGATGACCTAGCCTATATGGACATCTGAAGAATATATTAGTACAGCTAACAGCAGAATACAGCAAGCCCTATTAGCGCTAGAGGACTGGTCAAAATCATGGCTAGTGAAGATAAGTGAGGAGAAAACAACATGCACAGTATTCTCCCTCTCAACTAAAACTCAGCAACCTAAGCTGGTATTGAATGGAAAAATATTGCGCCATGAAGAAAATCCAAACTATCTAGGAGTCACCTTTGATCGTCGCCTGACATGGAAGTCACAGGTTGAGAAAAATCGAACAAGAGCAAGGCAAAGAATGGCAATCATGAAAAAGCTTGCTGGTACAACGTGGGGAGCAGATGAGAAAGTTCTCAAGAAGTTATATACTGGACGGGTGAGGCCAGTACTGGAATATGGCATTGCAGCTTGGGCAACAGCAGCTAAGTCAAACTTTAACAAAATAAGTAGAGTCCAAAATCAAGGAATGCGAATCCTAACTGGAAGCCTGAAGACAACGCCTATTAATGAATTAGAAAAGATCACTTGTTTACAACCAATGCAGGATAGAAGAGATAGCAGAACCCAGCAACAAGCTGAAAAATTTAGAAGATTGACAGACCACCCTATGTATAAAAGGTTTAGTGGTTTTGGAAAGGGAAGACTGAAGCGTAGCAACTTTGTAGAAACTGCAAAACGAAAGATTAGGGCAGATCTCATACTTAACATATCAACAGTCAAACCCATTTACAATGCAGACAAGTTCCCAGCTTGGAGACAGCAAGCTACTGCCTGAGATGATAGAAAACATTCCTGGTATTGAGAAAAAGAACACTCAGCATGAAACCGAAAGAAGAGAAATAACCCTAAACTACATAAAAGAACATTACCCAAGCAGCAATTGGACCCATGCATATACAGATGGATCAGCCAAAAATTCAGTAGAGAATGGAGGAGGAGGAATTCTCCTAAATTTAAAAAATGGAGTGAAATTAACACATTCAGTGGCAACTGGAAAGTTTTCAAGTAACTTCAAAGCGGAGGTAGAGGCTCTGAAAACTGCAGCAGAAATGCTCTTGATGGAGGAAAATAAAGAGACGCAAATAGCTATCTTTACAGATGCAAAGTCAGCTGTCTCAATACTGAAGAGCAATAACAGCACAGAAATAGCTGACCTAAGAGCAGCACTCCATGGTCTATGCCAGAAATCCAAAAAAGTTGTAATACAGTGGATACCATCACATTGCAGTATACCTGGAAATGAAGAGGCTGACAGACTGGCAAAAGAGGGCGGACGACTACCACAGCCTGACATAGACATAACCTATAATGAGGCAAAGAGGTTGATAAAAAGCACTTATAGAACCAAATGGGAATCAGAGCATCCAGGCCACCAGAAGGATGATGCATATTACAAACTCGACCGAAGAGAACAAGTAGCAATCTTCAGACTCCGCACAGGACACAACAGGTTGAAATACCACTTGTTCAACAAACTAAAGATAGGAGATACAGATGAATGTAATTGTGGAACTGGTAAAATGACAGCAAAACATTTGCTGCAAGAGTGCCCAATATATGCAGAACAGAGAAAGATATTTTGGCCCACACCTGCTTCATTCGAGGACAAGCTCTATGGAGATATCAACAAGCTCAAGTCGACTGCAGCTTACTTTAACTGTATTGAGGTTGACATTTAAATGTACATGAAGAAGTATTTAGACTTCCACACTTCATTACCACAGGCATGTCGGTTACGCAAGCCTCCCAGAGGCATGAAATGGAATATTGCTTGGATAGCAAATCCATTACGTGGAAAGTCCGAATCGAAAGCTCACTGTGTGGGCTTCAAAAAAGGTGGAAAAAGTGTCCTAGTGGCACAAAATGGAATATTGCTTGGATAGCAAATCCATTACGTGGAAAGTCAGAATCGAAAGCTCACTGTGTGGATGTCATCTGCAAACTGCATTCTTCTGGCTTCTGGAAGAACAGCCTATGGTGAACGGAAGGCCCAATATACGGAAGTGAGGCTAAGCAGCCATGTGCAGGACGTGACGATTCCTTGGGTGAGCCCAGTACCAGAGCGGTGTGTGATGGCTCTGCAATTATGGAAGCCTCCTTGGATGGCGGGGAATGCCCATGGTCTGCCCCTGCCTTCCCTTGAGGGCCGACCATGATGCCTTTGGCTGTTCTATATGGGCCAGCTGGGACGGGAGATAACACCACAACAGTGAGAGTCTAACGTCCTAAGAAACCCCCGGGAAGGTTAACCCGGTCAACAAATGCCCGCAGAAGTCGGATGTGTCGGCCTAACGGCGCAAGAACGCAGCTCTGCTGTAAACAGGCACAACGCAATCACGTCCGAAAAAAAACTCCGGATGAACGAAGAAGAAGAAGAAGAAATGTAATATATCTTGGGTTAAGGACAGTCTATTTTCTGTCAGGTGTATTAATTGTTACTTCAATATCCCCTTTTGTCTGTCACCCTTATGTAATGAGACAATCCTCTGATACGATCTAATGTCGGGGCTTTATAATCTCCTTTTAAATATATTACAATATGCATGATCTTCTATAATTATACTAATTATGTGTAACTTGCCGGTCTCTCTGGCTGAGGGGTTACACCACTTTCTCCGTAATCCCGTTTATCCACGCAGGGTCTCGCAGCGAGGCGAGAATTGAAAGCGGTTCGACCCTTCGGTTCGGATAATGAGCCGGCCGCTCATAAAGCAATGGCAAACTACTGAGCGTAATCTTGCCAAGAAATCAACATACAGCTGAAAGATGCTGATGTTGACAGCGATGTCCTGTAAAGGATATGCAAAAAAAAAAATAAAAATGTATAACTTAGCCTTGAATATAGACCACTGAGTGAACTAAAATAGACAAAGTTCATACAAGAGACAACATTGCAGTTATAGACACACTTCAAGTGAACGAAAGAAGAAGGAGGATGGACGTTCGTAGAATATCAAAGAACATTTGTTTGGGGGTGAATTACAGATGGATCATTACGTTCGCTGGCATTGAACTCAAGCGTAGTCCATACACGTGCTACTATTTTAGTGCACTGGACTGATTTTTGTTTGTGGATTCATCATCATCATCATCATCATCATCATCATCATCATCATCATCATCATCATCATCATCATCATCATCATCATCATCACCATCATCATCATCATCATCATCATCATCATCATCATCAAGTGCCATGCTGGCTGGCGTAGGCGTTCATGACTTACCACAGATCTCGGTATTTGGTTTTCTGGATCAACTGATGATAATCCTCCATGTCATCGTCTCAATCCACCCAGCATCATTTCTCTTGGTCGGCCTCTGCCGCTCTTCCCCTCGATCTTTCCAGTTGTCACGATGTTCTTTAATGCCTCTCTTCTCATCACGTGACCAAAGAAAGCTGTCTGTCTCCTTCTTATTGTTGTATATAATGTTCTTGTTTCATTAGCCTCTTTCAGGCAATCGTTGTTAGTTACTTTGGCAGTCCAAGGAATTCGCAGCATTGACGTGTTCATTCACATAACAAGATTGACTGCCATATGGCAATACTGGTTGTATGCAACACTTTAGCACTCTTTTTCTTACATTCAATGATAGTGACTTATTGCATAAGATACTCTTCATTTTCTGAAATGCAGCTTTTGCTTGCCCTATTCTGCTCTTAATCTCTGTTGTGCATCTACCATCTGATGTTATAAATGCCCTTAGGTATTTAAAACTATCCACTTGGTTAAGTTAGTTAGTTAGTTAGTCGACAGATCATCCTCATTGCACATCGAACCATTCAGTCCATAAGTGCTCGGATCCCCTCCTCAGCAAATCCCGCAGCGTGTAGCGGCTAACGACGCCAGTTCTGTGTTGGTTTATCAATCTTCTTTGGCTTCCTGCGTAGTGTTCTTGTTTGGCCACCCCTCTTTTAATTTGCTGTTCTCGCAGTCTGGCCATGGTTGTAGATTCACAGTCATCACTTGGTTCACACAAGAGTCTTATTTCTCGTAGAGCATTCAGAATGTCAGCCTGGTCCATGGCGCGTCCGCCCTCCACAGTAGCCTCACCTGCGAGCTTGTCAGCCCGCTCATTTCCTTGTACTCCCGCATGCCCTGGCACGAAGATGAAACTAATCTTTGTCAGCCGAGACCGCTCCAGAGGCAGCAACCATTCTCTTCGGATCGACCCCTCCTCTATCCTCTTGATCATGTTCATTGAGTCGCTAAGGAAACATGCCCTAGTGAATGTCTGTGTCTCGAGCCATGTTATTGCTTTACTTACTGCCATGACTTCCATAGTCAGGCTACTTGTGGTTTCAGTGAAAGCACCAGAGTCCTCCTTCACAATTCTCCCTCCGGCCCGAGCTGTAAAGGCCCATGAGCTTCTCACATGTCGGACGACCGACCCATCTGTGTAGATGACCGCATCACCGTCTAGCGAATTCTCGAAAATCAACGCTTGTACTTCAGCCTCCACAGCAGCCGGATTTTCTTGTCTGCATTTTCTATCTAGTTGGATGCAAACTGAAAAGGATGTGCAGAAATCTGTTGGCACTTGCACCCACTCCTCGCCAGGTTCTAAGTCCTCAAGTGAACACACCTGTTGAAGAATGTCTTCGGCTTGACCCATCCACGACCGTCCTCTTTTTAACCTGCTGCCCTTCACCTTCATAATTTCACTATGCAGTGGATGTTGTGTGTTTGCGTTAACTCTGAGGTAGGCGCGTGCCCTGCAAACTTGTATTCTCTCTTCAATGGTTGGAAAATCAAGAAGGTAGCGCATCGCCCTGCATGCTGTATCTCTTGTACATCCAAGAATAATGCGCATAGCTTCATTCTGTATCCTTTCCATCCTTTCTATCTGCTTACGGCTGAGAGTCAGGATTGCCATTGCATACTCCAAAACAGACATGACCAGCCCCTCGTACAGAAGACATAGATGGCGCTGCTCACAGTTTGCTGCCGCCATCACCCGCATCGCAGCCAAACCCCGCTTGGCCTTTGTTATCACCTGGTCTATGTGCTCATTATAAGCAAGGCTTCGATCAAACCGTATCCCCAGGTAATTCATTGCCTGCGTTCTTTCCACCGTCTCTGAACACAGCATTACAGTTGGTGTTGGAGTGTTGACAATATGATTATTCAACGAGAACCAAGTCACTGTTGCCTTTGTTGGGTTGACCATTGCCCCAGCTTCATCACACCAAGTACTTATGCGTTTGAGTTCGGTTTGTAGTTCCACAGCAACCTGCTCTCTATCCTTACCCTGACGATACACTAAAACATCATCGGCATATGACAATGTCCTGCCAGGTCCAGTGATCTGCTCACTGGTGATTCTCACTGTGTAGGCGTTGAACAGTACCGGAGATAATGGTGATCCCTGTGGTAGGCCAGGATATATTGTTGTTGGTTCCGAAGTCCAACTGCCACATCTAAAAACTACTTTCCGTTGGAAGAGGGCTGCAGCGATCCAACTAAGGAGGAATGGACTTACTTTTAGTTCAAGAAGCTGAAGCATTAAAAAATCCAATGGTACTCTGTTGTATGCGTCCTCAAGATCAATCGCTGCAGCAAAGGTTTCAATGCCTGAGTGGAAACCTTCATAGACATCATGGGCAAAGACTGCTGCATTGGTCCAGGTTTCTCTTTTTGGACGGTACCCACCCAGGGTAGGTGGGAAAACACCTTGCCTCTCTAGCTGGCTTGATATTTTCCTGGCAATTACCTTCTCCAGCAGCTTGCCTATTGTATTCTGCATGGTTATAATTCGATATCCCTGAATTTTTTTGTGGTCTTTGTCAGGCTTCGGCAAGGGAATCAGATAGCTGTGTAACCACTCCTCCTTGATGCTAGCACTCTCTATACTGTTGTTGTACATGTCTGCTAGTTTCTCTAGCTCATTGTCGGTACACCTATTGATGTCGTCGTATCTTATGCCATCAGGCCCTGGAGCGCTGTTTTTTGATCGTCGAAGCACAGCCTTGATTTCTTTCACTGTCACTGTGTCTTCATCCGAAGTGTTCTGGGCCTTGCACCTGTCTGAGGTGACCTCCTTGGCCAGATTTCGGCCTCCCATGTCTGTCTGGTTGCTCTGCTCTAGATAGCGTTCAAAGAGGGCTTTGCCCTTGTCCTCGTCAGTCCTCTGCCAGATGAGGTCAGCACCTTGGAAGTCAGAAATGCTCTTATTCTTGACTACACCACTCATGCTTTTATGTAGTCGCCAGAACAATTTCAGTGACTTGTCTGTGCTTACTCTTTGACACACCTCTGCCCATTTTTCGCTTTTAACCACCTTGACCAGTTTTTTGAAAAGGCTTACTTTTGTGTGCATCTCTCTTTCTAAGTGCATGCAGGGACTAGGATGACCAGCTCTGTTCTTCTTGGCATTTTGCCATCTCCTTACAGCACTACGCTTATCCACCCAAGCCTTCTCCACCTCGAAATTCCACCAAGGTGGCTGCTCCCAGCTTTTTTTCCTGCCCTGAAGCTTTCTGCGCTTGTCACGTCTTATTTTACTCACCACATCTTGCCCTGTACTGTCATACTGGAAAGTCTTTACCTTTAGCTTGTGCTGCCTGGTTCTGCCTTTCTCCACCAATATGCTGCAAGGGTGGTGGTCGCTGCCGTGGTGTCCTAGGATACCCCATCTACACACTGTAGTGAGTGAAGGTGAAACCAGCGCCAGATCAATAGCACTGTCCTCATCGCCTGGACGGCTTGCTGTCCTGGTGACACAGCCACTGTTGATACAAACCAGGTCAATGGTTTCAAGTGCAGTCTCGAGCTCCTCCCCCTGTGTATTGGAGGAAATGTTTCCCCATGATCTGCCTTTAGCGTTGAAGTCGCCACAGAAAATAACATTTCTCTCGTGACCTAATATGCCACTTAAGCACTGCCACTTCTGGGCGTCCATACTCGCATTGCGGGCATAAACATTAACCAACACGAATGGTATAGTGGAATGAACTCTCAACGCCTGTATTTGTATATCGTCACTGTCCCAACTGGACATGTCTAGCTCTGACGCCACCATGCTGTCGCGAACGAGAATCGCCATTCCCAGATGTCGTCTGTTGTAGAAACATTTGAAGCCGGCAATTCGGAGTAGCTGATCGCCCAGTCTCGTCTCCTGGAGTGCTACAATATCGTTCCTGTAAACCAGGGTTTCTAAAATAGAGCCCCGTTGTTTTACGCTGGCGCAGTTCCAATACAGAATACGGATATTCCTGAGTCCTAGACGGTGACACTTGAGTCTAAAACGTCTTAAACCACCACGCTTACCTTGCTTCTTTATGCCTGCGCGGCATCCACGCCGCCTCGTTAGGTTGACTGCTGACCGCTCGGAGAACACACGTTGTTCCGCCATGTTGAAAAACCGAATACACAGAAACCACACACGCTGCCAAAAATTCACTCAAGGATTGCTTCGCTCGATGCACGAACTCCGTAGCATCCGCGCAGATCTTGAGTAGAAACTCCTGGTTTTACATCCTGGCACACAAATTACACGCAAGAGATGAATAAATCCATCTCCTACGCGAAAAAGTTAACAATCACAAAACAACCCGACCGTCCGTCGCCATCTTGAAACCGGAATCGCCTGGTTACTTGGTTCTTGAATCACTTGGTTAAGAATTTTCACTTCTATTTCTATTTCACATTTTGGTGTGACCTTTGTCTTTGATATCACCATTGTTACTGTTTTCGTGATTTTCAAGGCGTATCCTTTCTTTGCAGTCTCTGTTACTACAATATCCAATAAGTGTTGTAGATCTGTTGCATTATCCGCCACCAATACTGTGTCATCTGCATAGCGTATATTGTTTATATTATAACCTCCGATTGTGGATTAGCTTTCCCTATTACCCTATTATTTCCCTATTGGGTCTATCTTTTAGCTCAGGTCAATTACAAATTCCCCCTCGATATGGTTTCCTTTTTTTTTCTTTCTCGGTCGCTTTGAACGCAAGCGTAGTTCATAACGCTACTTCTAGTAGCACTGGACTGTATGTTGCGCGTGGATTTGCTTTCCCTATTACCAGTGTCCATTGCCATCAGGTGAACCAACTCCGACTTCTGAGATACTTGTATTTAATTCCACAGGTCAAGGACGTGAAGCCAACATTCGTGCTTGCCGGTGTAGTCCCTACCTCGGCATCAACTCAAAGGATGTGTAAGAGCGAGCGCTCTTATCACTTGTGTCATGCTGACCCAGTCGACTCGTTTTGATTTTTATGACTTTATTATACAACAACAACAACAACAACAACAACAACAACAACAACAACAACAACAACAACAAGTCCCCTTGTAGGCTCCTGCTGCAGGTACGTGAAGTGTCAGCACCATCATACTTGGTATGCCAGAATGCACTGGCTGTTGCAGATGCTCAACAACTGCCCGAAAGAGGCTAATGAAATTAGAACATTATATCCAACAACACAAATAAGACAAACAGCTTTCTATGGTCATGTGATGAGAAGAGAGGCATTAGAGAACATCGTGACGACCGGAAAGATTAAGAGGAAGAGGGGGAGAGGCAGACCAAAAGAAATGATGCTGGTTGGATTGAGACGGTGACATGGAGGAATATCATCAGCAGAGTTGATCCAGAAAACCAAAGACCGAGATCTGTGGAAATTCATGAACGCCTACGCCAGCTGGCATGACATTTGATGATGACACATACACACACACGCACACACATCGCACACACACACACACACACACACACACACACACACACACACACGAACACGCACACACAAATACACACACCACACGGGTATATAAAGTACTCATTTGTTTCGTTGTTACGGATTTGACACGTGTGTGGTTGAATAGCGCGAATTTCTAGAATGGTTGACAGACTACTTTCAGATTCTGCCGTCAAAACTAGTAGTAATAACAGATTCGATGCCAAACAAAAAGTTGATTTGGACCTAACAAAAATGGATGACAGAAAATGGGAAGTAGGGGGCGTGTCACAGTTCTGTTGATATGATAGCAGAAATGTTGTATTATATATCAAATAAAAGGGGATTGCATAGGGAAAACTACTGTATATAAATGTATATAACTATACTACTGTATATAAGTACATTGCAGGTATGGAAATGGGTAAGACGATTAATTATTCCATGGCATTGGATCAGTTAAAGTTTGTATGAGCTATGTTTTCTTGACCCATTCGTTCCTGCTACATAACCAAAAAAAAAACAAACATCCACCAATATTCTTTGATCCATTCGTTGCTGCTAAATATAAAATCATCAATATTCGTCGATCCATTCTTTCCTGCTACATAAAACCCCCACCAATATTCGTAAGTCAATTGGCGTAGACATGGGACGCCACGGGTTGTCTCTGACGGTGGGAGACACCTACACGTGTCACTGATCAGCTACCGCCCGCCTCAAGCTGGGCAGCCCCCGGCCAATTGGGTGCTGATCCGTCACAACCTGCCTGCTTCAATGGGTGCTTGGGCTAGGACAAAATCTGATTCGCAGGCTGTAAAACCAATGCGCCATGTACTACTAAAAAGAAAAATAGACACCTCAAGCTACGGCTTGCAACCTGGAACGTTAGAACCTTGTGTCCATGATTTTCCACTGACTTGACGAATATTGACGATGTGAGAAAAACGGCTGTAATTGATGCCAAACTCAGTCTCTTAACATTGATATTTCTGGCCTGCAGTAGACTCACCTCGCTGAGGAAGGGTCACTCAGGGAAAACAATTACACCTTTTTTTTGGAACGGTAGAGGGCAGGCATAAAAAAGACAACATCGTGTGGGCTTTGCAGTGAAGAATTTGCTACTGGGAATGATTGAAATTCCAGCTGGAGGTAATGAAAGGCTATTATTTCTGCGCTTGGCAACCTCTTGTGGTTTTGCCACCATTATCACTGCATATGCATCGACACTCGCTTCCTCTGATGATGTGAAGGATTCGTTCTATGAGGAGTTAGACTCTGTGATCAGGGAAGTTCCAAAATCCGACTACATTTATATGCTCGGTGATTTCAATGCTCGTGTGGGCAAGGACTCGAGTTCATGGCCAGTGTGCCTTGGAAAATACAACATCGGTTGCATTAATGAAAATCATTGCATCAGAAATGACCTATGTATTACAAACTCCTTTTTTAAAACAACAGTTTTCATACGGTCACATGGAAACATCCAAGATCCGGCCATTGGCATCAACTGGATTTCATCATCACACGGAGACAACATCTGAACCATGCATCATTAACTCGAAGTTACTACAGTGCTGACTGTGATACGGATCATTCTTTGGTTGTTGCAAGGGTTAGACTGAGACCAAAGAGAATCTACACAGCTAAACACAAATCTAGCCTCAGGATTAATATTATTAACACCCACGATCCTGATAAGTGCTTTTAGTTTCAACTGCAACTTGAAGACGCTTTCACTGATACATCAGAAAATTGTACAGCAAGTGAAATGGGGGATAAACTTAAGGAAACTGTTTATAAAATAGCGGTAGGGGTTTACGGCCTCGTGGATCATAAGAGGCAAGGACTAGTTTGCGGCAAACAGCCAGACACTGCAGCCCTTGATTGATTAAAAAAAAATAACTCTCTTAAGAAATAAGGAAAGAACAATTCGTAACACCCTCAATGCGCTGAGGAAGAAAGTGCAAAAGTCTGCCAGGCAATGTGAAAATGACTATTGGATCAAGTTATGTGAGTCCATTCAAAACGCAAGTGATAAGGGAAACATCAGAAGCATTTACGAAAGGATAAAGAAAGCCTGTGGTCCAATGATCAAAACAAGTGCACTACTGAAAACACTGACTGGAGAAATCATCACTGATAAGAAACAGCAGATAGATAGATGGGTAGAGCACTATTTAGAGCTTTACTCAAGTGAGACGAAACTAGCGGATGATACCCCCTACGTTACAGAGGCCCTGCCAACTCTTGACCACCTGGACACACTTCCCACCATAACAGAAGTCAAGTGTGCTATAAATGAACTTGCATCAGGCAAGGTTCTAGGTAAGGATGGGATTCCAATAGAGGTTATCAGGAGTGGGCAAGACACACTCACTCTACAGATCCACCAGCTAATAGAGCTATGCTAGCGAGAAGGACAAGTCCCACAGGATTTCAAAGATTCAATCATCATAACACTGTACAAGAACAAGGGCGATCGGAGCGACTGTAACAACTATGGAGGTTCTCACTTCTGTGTATTGTTGGGAAAGTATTTGCCAGAATTGTTCTGCGCAGACTCCAAGTCCTGGGAGATCAAGTCTACCCCGAATCACAGTGCTGCTTCCGACAGAACCGGTCTACCATTGATGTGATATTCTCATTGTGACAAATTCAAGAAAAATGCCGGGAACAAAGTCAAGCACTGTTTATTGCCTTAATCGACCCCACAAAGGCATTCGATTTGGTCAGTCGGGAGGGTCGGTTCAAGGCACTGAAGAAGATTGGTGGCCCACCAACTCTTCTGACCATTGTGGAATCTTTCCACACAGGCATTAAGGGTATAATCAAGTCTGTTGGTGCAACTTCAGAAGAGTTTGAAATCAAGAATGGAGTTAAGCAAGGCTGTGTACTAACCCCCACTCTCTTTGGAATATACTTTTCACATCTACTGAAATATGCCTTTCGTGATCAGGTTGTCGGTATATACATTCAGGTTGTCGGTATATACATTCAGGTTGTCGGTATATACATTCAGGTTGTCGGTATATACATTCAGGTTGTCGGTATATACATTCAGGTTGTCGGTATATACATTCAGGTTGTCGGTATATACATTCAGGTTGTCGGTATATACATTCAGGTTGTCGGTATATACATTCAGGTTGTCGGTATATACATTCAGGTTGTCGGTATATACATTCAGGTTGTCGGTATATACATTCAGGTTGTCGGTATATACATTCAGGTTGTCGGTATATACATTCAGGATGCCGCTATATATATTCACTCACGCTCAGCCTCTACAATACTCAGAGATTGAAGGCCAAGACCAAAATTAGAAGGGTACTGATAAGAGAGTTGCTTTTTGCAGATGATGCTGCATTTACGACCCACTCTGAGGAAGACTACTATCTGCATTCTCCAATGCTTGTTCTGAATTTGGTTTAACAATTAACGAAAAGAAGACAGATTATGTCACAAGGTGCACATGACGATGCCGAACTGGAGATAGTAGACCATTTTACATATCAGGATCAGAGGTAAATAGCAAATTATCACCAGATCAGGAAATCAACATCAAGATTGGTAAGGCAGAAACAACAATTAACAGGCTAACAAAAAGAGTCTGGGAGAACAGGAAGCTTACTGCTTAAACAAAAGTCCTTGTCTACCAAGCCTGTGTCATTAGTTCTGTTCTTTATTGCAGTGAAACCTGGTCAACTTACTCACACCAGAAGAAACGTGTAAACAGCTTTCATATACGGTGTCTGTGAAGAATACTTGGTATTAAGTGACAAGACAAAATCACAAATACTGAAGGATTAGAAAGATCAGGTTGTATGACGGTGTGTTCCATGCTCAATATTCGTAGACTTAGATGGATAGGACATGTTAGGAGGATGGATGATGGTAGAATACCAAAGGACATCTTTTGGTGAATTACAGATGGGTAGGAGATCTCAGGGTCGGCCTCTACTACGATACAAAGATGTGTGTAAGCGGGACATGATTGATACAGGCATTGATAATGCACATTGGGAGCAAGTCGCCGCTGAACGTGTTGCATGGAGGACAACTATCAGAAATGGAATAAAGACAAAGGAGAAAATAATTGCAGATAAAGCACACACCGAGCGTATGAGACGGCAGATGGTGCATGATGGTGGAAATGACCATGTTTTCACATGCATCCACTGTGGACGAACATTTACAGCGCGAATTGGCCTTATCAGCCACATTTGCTACTGCTATGAGTTGTAGTTATTATGCCTGTATGAAGCACAATGTACCAAACTATGGTCTGTCACGACGGCAAGGTGCCAATGATGAAGTTCCTGCTATGTACAAAACCATCAATATACATTAATCCACTAGTTTCTGCTACATACACAACCATCAGTATTCCTTGATCAGTTAGTTACTGCTACATACACAACCATCAGTATTCCTTGATCAGTTAGTTACTGCTACATACACAACCATCAGTATTCATTGATCAGTTAGTTACTGCTACATACACAACCATCAGTATTCCTTGATCAGTTAGTTACTGCTACATACACAACCATCAGTATTCCTTGATCAGTTAGTTACTGCTACATACACAACCATCAGTATTCCTTGATCAGTTAGTTACTGCTGTGCACACCATTATCAATATTCCTTGATAAATTAATTTCCGCTATTTACGTAATTATCAATATTCCAAGATCAATTAATTCCTGTTAGAAGCACAACCCCAACATGTTCCTCAATTCATTGCTTCCTGATCTACCAAAAACCATCGCATTTTCCTCATTCATTAGTTCACGCTATATTAGTTGTGTAAATAGCGTGAACTAGTTAGTTAGACTAACTAACTAACTAACTAGTTCACGCTATTTACACAACTAATATTTCCCAGCTCTCCGTTTACTACGCCTGTAGATGGGCTTCTACCCTGAAGTTCGACCTGAGCCAAAGAATACATCGACCTTTCCCATAAGATAAGTCTGCAGTTAGCCTGCTACCCGTCTAGGCTAATACAACCTTACAAAAGGCACATTTGTTGGTAGGAAATTTGCATATGAAAGTCGTCAAAGTAATTACGTAAAAACCCCAGGCTGTGTAATATCTGCCTGGTCCTTAACCCATATGTGATATCCATTCAAGGTGTGTTTTGTTTAGTTGTTCCACCTGAATGATCATGTGTTGGACTTCTATGAAAACCAGGTGTAATAGAAGCTGTGTTTTTATGTACCCACACAAGAGGCGTGTTGGGTGGATAAATGGTGTTGCAGTTGCGCCCTTCCTGTTAGAGAACATTCCTGCGATCTTGATGTTATTTGGGAGTGTGTTTTCTATAGCGATTACCTAGTTAGTGGTGTGTCTTCTATATTGATAACCTAGTTAGTGCTGTGTCATCTATAGTAATTACCTAGTTAGTGCTGTGTCTTCTATAGTAATTACCTCATTAGTGCTGTCTGTTATAGTAATTACCTAGTTAGTGCTGTGTCTTGTATTGTAATTACCTAGGTAGTGCTGTGTCTTGTATTGTAATTACCTAGTTAGTGCTGTGTCTTGTATAGTAATTACCTAGTTAGTGCTGTGTCTTGTATTGTAATTACCTAGTTAGTGCTGTGTCTTGTATAGTAATTACCTAGTTAGTGCTGTGTCTTGTATAGTAATTACCTAGTTAGTGCTGTGTCTTGTATAGTAATTACCTAGTTAGTGCTGTGTCTTGTATAGTAATTACCTAGTTAGTGCTGTGTCTTGTATAGTAATTACCTCGTTAGTGCTGTGTCTTGTATAGTAATTACCTAGTTAGTGCTGTGTCTTGTATAATAATTACCTAGTTAGTGCTGTGTCTTGTATAGTAATTACCTAGTTAGTGCTGTGTCTTGTATAGTAATTACCTCGTTAGTGCTGTCTGTTATAGTAATCACCTAGTTAGTGCTGTGTCTTGTATAGTAATTACCTAATTAGTGCTGTGTCTTGTATAGTAATTACTTAGTTAGTGCCGTGTCTTCTATAGTAATTACCTAGTTAGTGCTGTGTCTTGTATAGTAATTACTTAGTTAGTGCTGTCTGTTATAGTAATTACCTAGTTAGTGCTGTGTCTTGTATAGTAATTACCTAGTTAGTGCTGTCTTCTACAGTAATTACCTAGTTAGTGCTGTGTCTTGTATAGTAATTACCTAGTTAGTGCTGTCTTCTACAGTAATTACCTAGTTAGTGCTGTCTGTTATAGTAACTACCTAGTTAGTGCTGTGTATTCTATAGTAATTACCTAGTTAGTGCTGTCTGTTATAGTAATTACCTAGTTAGTGCTGTGTCTTATATAGTAATTACTTAGTTAGTGCTGTGTCTTGTATAGTAATTACTTAGTTAGTGCTGTCTTCTACAGTAATTACCTAGTTAGTGCTGTGTCTTCTACAGTAATTACCTAGTTAGTGCTGTGTCTTGTATAGTAATTACCTAGTTAGTGCTGTGTCTTGTATAGTAATTACCTTGTTAGTGCTGTCTGTTATAGTAATCACCTAGTTAGTGCTGTGTCTTGTATAGTAATTACCTAATTAGTGCTGTGTCTTGTATAGTAATTACTTAGTTAGTGCCGTGTCTTCTATAGTAATTACCTAGTTAGTGCTGTGTCTTGTATAGTAATTACTTAGTTAGTGCTGTCTGTTATAGTAATTACCTAGTTAGTGCTGTCTGTTATAGTAATTACCTAATTAGTGCTGTGTCTTATATAGTAATTACTTAGTTAGTGCTGTGTCTTGTATAGTAATTACTTAGTTAGTGCTGTCTTCTACAGTAATTACCTAGTTAGTGCTGTGTCTTATATAGTAATTACCTAGTTAGTGCTGTGTCTTGTATAGTAATTACTTAGTTAGTGCTGTCTTCTACAGTAATTACCTAGTTAGTGCTGTGTCTTGTATAGTAATTACCTAGTTAGTGCTGTGTATTCTATAGTAATTACCTAGTTAGTGCTGTCTTCTACAGTAATTACCTAGTTAGTGCTGTGTCTTATATAGTAATTACTTAGTTAGTGCTGTGTCTTGTATAGTAATTACTTAGTTAGTGCTGTCTTCTACAGTAATTACCTAGTTAGTGCTGTGTCTTATATAGTAATTGCTGTGTCTTATATAGTAATTACCTAGTTAGTGCTGTGTCTTATATAGTAATTAATTAGTTAGTGCTTTGTCTTCTATAGTAATTACTTAGTGTTGTGTTTTCTATAGTGATCATGCAGTGTGTGCTGTTTCATTAAGTCATAATCTGGTTCCTGCTGTGTTGTGTACAGGGATCACCTAGATGGTGGTGTTTTAGAGGAGCGGCTGGCCGAGTGGCTAGAACGCCGGATTATCATTCGAGACCCGGGGTCGAATCCTCGGTAAGGTGTGAGATTTTATTCTGTCTGGGGCAAAAAGAAAATCCTAATCTGCACAGTTCGCGGCGACTGCACTAACCAGGCGGCCTTAATTCCTTAAGCTCAAAGACTCCCGTGCCATACACTACAAGGTACTTTATTGGCAGTAAATAACAGTAATGACAGTTCACCTTGTTAATGACGTGTTTTATGTAGTGATCGCCTGGTTAGTGACGTGTTTTATGTAGTGATCACCTAGTTAGTACATGGCTGTGTTTTCTATAGCGGTAACCTAGTTCATCGCGTGTTTTATTATAGTGAATACTTAGGTCGTAGTGTGTTTTCTATACCCACCATCTGATTCATGATGTTTTCTATAGTCATCATCTGGTCGACGTTGTTTATATTGTTTTGGAAAGGGGTAGAGGGCGGGCGGCAGATACTAATAATTAGTCCTAACTAGAGACTCCGTGGTGAAGTAGTCAAACCGTTTGCCTAGCGCTCCAAAGGTCATAGGTTCGATTCCGGCTACGTCTTTCGATTCACGATTGCATTTTTCTCGGAGACTCCTGGGGGTTGTCGCCGGAGCTACGGAGTTTGTGCTTAGTGCGATGCATTCAGCAGGTCACACTGCGGAAAGAGACTGAATTATATGGGATAAAACCTGGGGCAATGAAGTCGATCCTCTTGACTTTAAGACTTTAAATATTTTCTTTAGTATTCATGTGGTCAGTTTTAGTTTTCTATTGTCATTAAATGGCTAATGTTATGTTTTAGATATTTCTAATCTGGTTAATGTTATGTTTTTTCGTCTAAGAGGTTTAGAAAGAACATTGGTACTATCTTTGTTGATAATCCTAGATTTTGTTTCCTTTATATTTATATCTATAGAATTTTCATTGCTAAATGTTTCTCTTTATTTGCACATTCTTGAAGATCACGATTTGGTTCAGGCAACAAAATAAAAAATCTGCTTATCCTATATTGTTTATTAAATTCCCCACCTATTTGTGACACACCAGCTTAAGATCTTTAACATTTCTACACATACGGAAGCCGTTTTATCGGAACAAAGATGACAGCAGTTGCGGATATCCGGTGAAAGTTAACTAGGCGTTGACCTAACGAGGTAATATTAACAATGTATGTCTCGTCTGTGCGTGTTACATTTTGTTACAAACTGGTAGTTCTTTCAGCAAATTGTATTCCATGGTAAGATAACTACAATGTCTTATGTGTATATACGGCTATTTATGACAAGATCCGTTGGGTCTTTCCCCCAGGGCCTGCTGATGTGTTGGGAAATGAGTAGGCGGACCGCTAGGGGGGGGGGGGTATTGGTGCATAATAAGGCATATGCGGTCGGACCATTTAGGATCGTGTGTAGAGTGTGGAAGAACAGATGCACCATCATTGACTGGAGAGATTGGGGGTGACCAGAGGATCTGGCCGACACTCAGTTCCCCGAAGAGTGGCCAGACAGACACATAATCAGATTGCAGCGGTTACCATTAGTATTTGGGCCTTTCGTTGGTTGTTGAAGACAAGGAAGGAGCGTGTATGGGAATGTTCCAAGTGTTGTGATGTTGGTTCTTGATTCAACCCATTACCAAGTCAACTCAACTCAACATCAACTCAACATCAAGTCAACTCAACTCAACATCAACTCAACATCAAGTCAACTCAACTCAACATCAAGCCAACTCAACATCAGCTCAACATCATGTCAGCTCAATTCATCTCACCACCAACTCAACATTAAGTAAACTCATCTCAACATCAATTCAACTCAACATCAACTCAACATCAACTCAACATCAACTCAACTTAATATCAACTTAACAACAACTAAACTCGACATCAACTCAACTATACATCAACCCAACATCAACTCAACATCAAGTCATCTCATCAAGTGAACATCAACTCAACATCAACTCAACCCAGCTATGTTATAAAATATAAGTTATTTAGTGATTCAAGACGGGCAACCGAATGAGATGACCAACAACGACCGCCAACGTTTATCGGCATAAACATGATGATGATGTTGAGCTACTTTAACTTTAAGTGACTGTTTGTTAGAACATTTTAGTTCTTTTAACTATAGGCGAATCCACCCCGACTTCAGAGGTAATTGTAATTTACGTCCAGAAGTCAACATTTTAGTCCAGCTGGCCGATGTTGGGGTTGAACCCGCTACTTGGCAACAGCACACCGGATGTTTAAGAACGAAAGCCCTTACCCATTCGCTGACCTCCTCCATGTGTTTATAAACTAGTAGTTGTAACTATGTATCATGGTTAACAAAAACTGTCATATAATGCCTATAATACCTTGTGGTGTAGGGGGAGGTGGGGGGGGGGGGTGTTGAGCCAGAGGAATTAAGGCCGCCTGGCTAGTGCAGTCGAAGCCACCTGTGCAGGTTAGATATTTCAGACACAGACAGTTATACAGGCAGATAGACAGACAATATATACATACATACAGAGGCAGACAGACGGGTAAGCAGACATACTTGACAGACAGAGAAACAGACATGCAGATGGAAAACGATATATAGACAGACAACGATATAGAGACAGACAACGATATAGAGACAGACAACGATATATAGACAGACAACGATATATAGACAGCTGACATAGTGATGACGTGACGTTTACTGTCTATTTGTGTAAAAAACATTTGAAAATATAAAGGAAATGGTCCCGAATCCTAAATCGTAAAATTGTTACATTGCTTCTGCTTGGTATACAGAGGATCACATTAATTGCACACGGCTACCCTCACAAGTGCCTCAGTCCCCTCGCACTAACCACACAAAGAGAATCTCAACACAGTTCACGAAACACAAGGCTTCGGCGAGGATTTCAATGTTCGGGTACCGGAATCAACACATGTTGTAAATATTGTTTGTTATTCGAGGTGATGATGATGATCCCGAAAAGCTATATTCAGATGGTGACAACTGGCAAGATTGAGGGGAAAAGAACAAGGGGAAGACAGAGAGGTAATTATCTGGATGGCTTAGCCACTTGGCATGGTCGGCACAAGAACACAGAATTGATTCACGTAGGAGGAATCAGGAAGTTTAAGAGCGAGATCTCTTATCCATATTTTCTGTGCCAACTACCAGCCAACATGAGTTATCTAAGTATTGTCAAAGAAGCTTAGATACACAGACTAGTTACAACAAGCATCAACAATAGACAGTCATCACTTTGTGGCCACGTTATGAGAAGAAACAAAACTAGAACAGTTTGTGACAACTGGAAACATTAGTTGACAGAATAACAGAGGAAGACAGCAAGAGAAGATTCTTCACAGCCTTGTGTCATAGCACAGAATGGTGTCAGCACACGAAATGCTGGTGAAATTAACAAATTATGGAGCAGCATATTCGCCCACGCCACTCGGCATCAATAACATTAGATATGTGGATGATACAGTATTGATTGCAGACAATGAGCAAGATGTGCAACATTTAGTAGATGTGATTGTTACACACAGCGAACAACTTTGGTTAGAATTAAATTGTAAGAAGACATATTATGGTCGTCACTAGGAAAGAGGAAATACCACAATGTAATATAAAAGTAAATGGGAATATTCTTAAGCAAGTGAATCGATACAATTATCTCAGAACAGTCGAAACATCTGATGGGTGATGTCTTGAAGAGATTAAAACAAGAATCACCATGGCGAAGGTAGACTTTTGCAAGAAAGAAAACACACTGACCAATAAAAAGATGTCACTTGCAACGAGAAAAAGAGTGTTGAAGTGCTACACAGAACCTGTACTTTTGTATGAATGTGAAGCGTTGACAATGAGCAGACAAGCTGAAAAACATATGATGGCTGTGGAAATGTGGCTTCTGAGAAGAATGCAAAGAATACCACGGACATACAGAAAAACCAATGAACAAGTCCTACAAGAAACAAATGAAAATCGTACACTAATTAGAGAAATTAGACATAGACAGTCAACATTGTTTGGTCAAGTTATGAAAAGAACTAAATTGGAGAACTTAGTGACAAATGGCAAGATCGATGGGAAGATAAGAAGGGGAAGGCAGAGAAGTAAATACCTGGATGGCTTAGCCACGTGGCATGGTCGAGACAAGAACACTGGCTCATCCACGACTCTGATGATCGAGTGAGATGACGAAACATGATCGCCCACGCTTATCGGCATGGCACATGATAATGATGAGTAGGCAATTATAACAGAGCCGAATGAGTTTATACAAAGGGTGTTTATTTCTTATAGATGACATCTGGACATAATATGGCGTCCTCTCCGTTCTTGCTCTAGATGTAAACTAAACTTGACAACAAACTACGTCACGAACTTGAGCATCTCTCCTCCCCTTTCACTCCCGATGCTCAATCGTGCTGTAGTAGCTTCCTTTTTCCCACCTAATACGAATACCACCTCTTCTGTTACACCTCCCTATGTTACTAAAGAATTTTCTTGTAAAGGAAAAAAGTCTTTACTCCTAATCCCCTTACTCCTATTCCTTCTTTTTCCTTAACCTCCTACATTCCTCTAATCTTCCCCAAACCACTTCCAACTTAAGTAACTATGCTATTTCTTTAACTCTTTTCCCCTGACTATAGATCCAACCCACTTCTTCTTCGTTTCTGGCCGCTTCAAAAACATAACATATTTTCCACATCCTTAACAACATTCATCTCCTTTATACAACACATCATAACAGTTCTTCTTAAATACTTCTTCTTCTCTTCATAAGCAATCCGCTTAAAATATTTCAAACGCTGTACTCTTCTGATACACTCCGTATTTCATCACCAACCCCACTAATTCTCCACTTTCAAACCTGAACTCACTCTCACACGGTAGAAAGACCAAAACTCGGTGGCCACGCGGTAGTTTAAAAGAAATCAGTAGACTCTTCCTAACAAAAACCACTCCAGCTAAATCTCACTCGCCTTTACCCTCTATGTCATTTTGGACTTTATTTCATAATGTCTAAAACAATTATATCTTTCTACAGTACCACTCATGATGGTACCAGTTTTAAACTCTGCTATCTCAGCATCAATACAACCATACAAAATATTCTTCACTTCCAGTGTCCTATATATCTACAGACACTACCTTACCTCAACTCACATTGTAATGTTAACCACAAAACCCATCCCGAGGACACAATTAAAAGGTACATTATCCCTTAAGACTACCCCACTTATACACAATCACCTCACAGAAACTAATCTTCTCCTATACCTCACTCAAATTCTCTCTTAATCTCGCGAGATTTCAGCGAGCCTTTACTGTCCATTTATTATGGCATATCAAGCCTTAAACCTCCACTTATGCCCGTATCAACAGCACAATATACTACCGCCTGCTTGCACTCAACTTTTATTCTATCTCAGTCCATATGATCAGCGGAACCTTCTAATACCCCATGTCATTTCTAACCTCTTTTCTGCTATCCAAAGTGTCTACTCCAACATGGAAATTCAATCATGTTTATTATTTGTTGCTGAGAACCCTTTACCCACTTCTTATTCCTATAAACCTTAACCTCGTGGTCTCTTATGAAAGTACACCACGGCTCTTCTGATCCATGAAACTATGTTCAAACTTTTCCTCATTTGACCCCCCTAGCTATAGGGTTCATTAATCCTTTTTCTTCCCCCATAGCTTCCGAATCCATATATTTCCAATCAATGCTGCTTTAGTGTAACTTCTTAAACTTTCCTAACCATCCCCGGTATATGTTTCCACTACTTCAAACCATTCAACCTCATTATGCCTGATTATCAAGCACTATATATACAACATTATTCACAAGATGATGTGTCTCTCTACTAGTCCCCAGTAGTTTATTACTACTTTTTGAACGAAGGTCCCCATCAAAGTATTGTCTGTATGCTAGACAAAACCACGTAACATTTTAAACGATAACGTAATTAACTACTATTTTAACTACAAAACAAGCGAAATAAAATCCCAACATGATGATCATACCCCCCCCCCCCCCCCCCCCCAAAAAAAAAAATTTTTTTATAACCATCATTTATGTTTTCCCTCATTACCAATTAAAGGTAGAACTTCATTCAAGAAAACAGATATTAAAACAATACAACATACATCCTAATCTAGATTTTTACTTAAATACTAACTTGGTCCTCTTTTACGGAACCAATAGTTTGTACAAAGTCTAAAGACACAATAACCCTATTCTAAAATAATAACGATCCTTTTACGACAAATTCAAGCACCAAAACATGAGATATGTGATGCATTAAAAAGCTCGAAGTCAATAAAATAACTGTCTTCTCACTAAAGCGAGGTTTCCAGAAAATTAACTCCCTTAAAATTAACTACGTTACAGTCGCCCATGCAACATTGGCCTCCTATGACTAATGTACTCTTATTTATTTATACAATCATCCACTATGTTCTATAAAACGAGAAAACAAAACACATTCACCCACTCTGACGATTTGTATTCTTTACCACAAGTACAGTGTGTTGTACCTAGAACATAAGTAGTGGGATCTCTCATACGAAACCGCGCGTGGGCATATCTTCTTAATCAACACTGACGTATAAGGGAGTGATATATGAGTGACTCCCCTCAATTTGGCGTGGTGTGCGAACAACTCGAAACACACATGCATATTCAATATCTCGTGGTACGCACTGTAAACTACAATCACTACTTTAGATAAATTACTAATGTGTGTGACTATTAATCATCGACATTTATTTCAATGTACAAGACGTCTCACTCACACGTGCTCGTGAACAGCACACCAATGGTTTTGCACCTTGGTTTTGGTGTGCATCACTAGAACTCTAACATGCACTCCTTTACGAGGTAACCCTATACAAATTCTCTCCGCGCAAAACTATAGCGCTGTTAGACCGACCAGCACACCCTAATATCTCTCAAACACCTCATGCCGCTAAGCCCTAACCGCGTCCTTCATCGAGCGGCTCCACACACAACTTTCTCAAGACTTATCACTCTTCGGCTCTACCAGCACGACGTAACGCGTAGTCTTCAAGCATAAACTGCTACAGTCTTTTACTCTTAATGCGCACGTGCAACGGGCTATTTTACACACAGGATGCTCAGTCCTCCTCAACGAGATCTCCTCAGTAGACTGCGGCTCGTTCACCTGTCAACAATACTATGACTTTTTTTTTGTTTTTTGCTTCTCAACCAACAAGCAAAAACCGCTCTCAGCGCACTACACTTCATAGCTCTGAGTCGAACCATTTCTATACGTCGTTTATCCATCACGCCTCTACTAATTCTGGGCTGAATCGACTCGAAGTGTAATCACACCAGTTTATACACACTCGACTTGATGATTAACTCTCCGTAATCTTTCCATCACGCAAACTCAATTTAGCTGGGGGGGTTGGTTTGGCAGCTCTCCCGACACCGGAATCAAAAACCAGATATTCTTATTCGTTAATCCACGTAAATACATTTTTGTGACGCTCTATCTAACTCACTACCGCGCCTCACTATATCATGTGTGCGACACAAACCAAATCCTCGCCTATTTTAGACAGTCATATTCTATATGCTCCAAGACCGCAATTCTTCCCACAAGCCAAAACTATTCCATTTGCTTCCTCACCAAGGATTTTAACAATTATAGAGTGTGTCCAAGTTAAAATTTCATTTGTCTCTCAGTACATTAGTACGTCTCTCTCTAATTATGTCATCTTCACTATCTGTCGTTAACCTGTTGTTAAGTACTCAGGTCTAAGGTCATAAGGTCTTCTATTTTTCTTAAGTCACTTTCTGTCGTTGAGTAAATTTCCCGCTATCTGTCTACTATTATTCTTCTTCTTAAATGATTTCTTTCTATTTCCTTTATTGCGTCGGGTCTGCTCACTGTTTCCTGTATACCTTACGTAGCGTTTGCACTTCCCCATCTCGTCTTCAGATGACACACTGATAATAGTTCCTTCATCAGACTCATAATAATTTACCGCAGACACGTCGACCCCATTCCCATAGTCGCCTTTAGAACGTCTGACTTTCTTTCTCTTTCTTGGTATTCGTCTCTCAACCTTCCCTACTTTCCTGTCATATAAACTGGTATCTAGTTCTAAAGAGTCACTAACCAAAACTCTGTCCGTTTGTCCACCAGCAACTACACCGTATGAGGGAACATCACTCTTCAAGTCAGGATCTGCTCGTAGTGCTATTCTCTCATTCTCCGAATCATCAGTATTTATAGCTGTTTCAGCATCACCGTATTTACCATAATATACGGCGGTAGAAATATCTTCCCCGTAACCTGAGCTCTCACACCTAATATTTCTACACCATTTGGGGATAAACTTCATATCTATACCTGAGGAACTTGACATGACAGTACCTCTATTAACTATCATACTACTATTTCTTTCTTCAATACTTTTCCTCTTTGGTTTCCTTTCGTCTTTGATTCTTGTCTGTTTCTCTTTCCCAATTTCAACCGTGTCTCCCTTAGTCAAGTGAGTTGGTTTTGACTGAGTCTCTATTAAGTCAATTTGACTTCCCTTTGTTATCTTGCCGGCTGGTTGTACCTGGACTTTTTTCTCTACTGTATCTACCTGAGTCTGTGTACTATTTTCTATCGTATCACCTGCCTGCGTCTGTGTCTCTCGGTTTCTTTTCTTTACTAATATCGTCGTCTTCTTTTCCTGTTCAATCCTGATATTGGCAAGTACTTTAGGAGTCGTTGAATTCTTATCTTTGTGTTCTACTCTGTCCTTCGATCCTGACTTCAAATATTGTCTTTGTCTCTTTTCAAACCAGTCGTTATGTCTTTTTCTAGCGGTTGCACTGTGAGAGGGCCAGCCCCATGATTTCCTTGAAAGGTTTCTCTCACGCCCATTTTTGTATTTATTACAACTATACCAGTCCGAGCTTTCACCATTACGTCTGTTCTCACCGTCTTTTACCCTATAACCATTAGACTTTGGTTCATCATAACTATATTGTCTTCTGTCTTTATCAGGCAGTGGCTGTCTCCTGTTATTCTTTCCTACTCTATTGTAATCTACCTCAAATCTATAAGGGTCTTGTCTAGTCGTTCTGTTCTTCAACGTTTCTACAAAATTCTCTACTTCACTAACTGCCTCCCTTAATTCCCCCAACCATGTACTAATACGTTGTAATTCTACATATAAATAACTCATATTTCTACTTCTTCTTCTGCATATTCCTTGGTACCTGGAAAAAAAAACTCGAAGTCTTGAACTCAGCCGAAATTATGCCTGTTTCTCCACTGTGCGGTGATGGGTCTGCTATGCTGAAATATTTATTATACAGATCAAGCAAATTTTCAAGCAATCAATTTCACATTTGTAACCTGTTAATTTAAGAATTACAATTCAGATATACACCAAGAACAGTTCGACCAGCTAATAAGTTTACAGATTACCCTACTCTCGTTTCCTGATCCAAGCAAGACGTATTCTTCTAGGTTCGCCGTCAGGTTAAACTCAAACGCTGTATTAGTTGAAACCAACCGCGCAGTTCAGGTAGTTCCTTCTTCTAAGTTAGTTTCTCTTCTTGGGATGCCTCAGTACAGTACTTCAACCCTTGGTTGGGTCCCTTCTGAGATGGAGTACATCAAATCGACGTCTTGAGAACGACTCACACGTAACAGAGCCCAAAAGGATTAGCGAGCGGCTCTCATTTGCAGCGGAGCCCCGAGATAGTCTGAGTACTTCAAAAAAAACATGGGCCAATCAATGAAGGAACGAGATATTTAGCTGCTGTCCTGATTGTCTTAAACAACGTTTCTTTTTCTATCACGAGTCAGTTGCCAGTGAGCTCAAAACAAACTCATTAACGTTGTCCCCAACATTTTGTTGTCCGAATTCATCAGTATTCTGGAAAAACTTTGATTTTGATTATGACTGTAGGCGAGTAAGTCTTAAAGTTTTTTTTATTAAGTTCTGCCAACTTGATTTGAGGCAAGGCTTAACTTGACTGGCTATTGAAAAATTCTTGCTCACCTGAAACAACGATCAGACTGGATTGACCTTCAGCAAACTCTTGCTCGCTCAAGACAACGATTAACTGGCTTGACCTTCAGCAAAACTCCTGCTCGCTCGAGACAACGGTTAAACTGGCCTGACCTTCAGCAAACTCCCGCTCGCTCGAGACAACGGTTAAACTGGCCTGACCTTCAGCAAAACTCCCGCTCGCTCGAGACAACGGTTAACTGGCCTGACCTTCAGCAAAAACTCCTGCTCGCTCGAGACAACGGTTTAAACTGGCCTGACCTTCAGCAAATCTCCTGCTCGCTCGAGACAACGGTTAAACTGGCTTGACCTTCAGCAAATGTATGATGACAATCGCAGGCGCTGCAACCCGTTATGGCAAGTTGGTTTTCATTCTTCTCCTGACGACAATTAAATTTTGATAGCAGGTCCGTGCAGTGAGGATCCTAAAACCTTGAAAAACACTTACAGACACCACCCCTAGCCGGGCTTTTGGCTGCTGTAATTCTCACAAACGAATTATTGTCCATTTTTAACTTCGCTTTTCCTTTTAACAAAAGTATAAACTCGTGCCACGATTCTGTCTTGGGTACTTGATGTAAACAGCGCGAGATCTCTTCAAAAATTTTAGTTTAGTTCTATATTCACCTTGTACATCATGTTGTGATTCCGCGACGACACTCCAAATTCGTATCCTGGCTCAAAGGCGCCATTTCTGCTCTATAACAGAGCCGAATGAGTTTATACAAAGGGTGTTTATTTCTTATAGATGACATCTGGACATAATATGGCGTCCTCTCCGTTCTTGCTCTAGATGTAACTAAACTTGACAACAAACCACGTCACGACTTGAGCATCTCTCCTCCCCTTTCACTCCCGATGCTCAATCGTGCTGTAGTAGCCTTTTCCCACCTAATACTAATACCCCACTTCTGTTACACAATCCCCCACGATGACGGATATTAATGATGACGTCAGGATCAGCTATATAATTGCCCCTGATCTTGGCAATACGCAAATATGCACGTGATGCAGTCAGATTGGCTCTCGTTGTACGAGTTAATATTTTATTATTTAAGAAACCCAGGTGCACAATTGACGGCATAAGGATAATCCGAGGCTTAGGGAGCGACAAAGACACGACATGGGGGTGTCTTTCGTGTCCTATAAAACCAGCAGTTGCCACCATCGGATTTTAGTTCTTGGATTACCTGGGAGTGGTTTGGTTAGTTGTTAACATTAATATCACGAAGAACCGGATTTAAATGATGAAACATTATTCTTTAAAACATAGAAGATCTCCTCCTACCTATAGACAGAGCGATAGACTTACTTACTTACCTACCTACTTACCTACTTACCTACCTACCTACCTACCTACCTACCTACCTACCTACCTAACCTCTCTAGCCCTCGATGACGCAATAACGGCATACTTCCTTACTTCCTTATCTCTGCCTGCCTGCCTGTCTCTCTGCCTACAAGCCTGCCGATCTATCTATCTATCTATCTATCTATCTATCTATCTATCTATCTATCTATCTATCTATCTATCTATCTGTCTGTCTGTCTGTCTGTCTGTCTGTCTGTCTGTCTGTCTGTCTGTCTGTCTGTCTGTCTGTCTATCCATGTATCTATCCATCTATCTGTCTGTCTGTCTGTCTGTCTGTCTGTCTGTCTGTCTGTCTGTCTGTCTGTCTGTCTGTCTGTCCGTTAGTCCGTCCGCCCGCCGTCCGCCCGCCCGTCCGTCTGTCTGTCTGTCTGTCTGTCTGTCTGTCTGTCTGTCTGTCTGTCTGTCTGTCTGTCTGTCTGTCTGTCTGTCTGTCTGTCTGTCTGTCCGTCCGTCTGTCTGTCTGCCTGCCTGTCTGGATCTGTTCAACATTAGACCTCCCCCCGCAACGTGAACCCTTGACTACCAGGTTGGACAGCTAACGTTTAGCCACAACGCTACCGATTCACCACAGTCGTTGTCCCAGTTTGATGGATTTCTCTCAGTACTTTAGTTTATGTTGTATTATTTCTTCAGTATGTACCTGACGAGTAGGGAAAAGAAAACGGGGAAGACCAAGAGAGACCCTGCGTAGAACCATCATTAGAGAAGGCTCATTCAATGGCCAAGTAAATATCCAAGATCTACAACAGGTAGCAGCGAACCTCCAAGCATGGAGAGACAGGACTTCTGCCCTATGCGCCGCCTTAGGCTCAAGAGGAAAGACTAACTAACTAACTACCTGACAAGGTGCAGTGAAATACGCACGGCAATAAATCAAGCAATCTATTGTCTGTGTCTTCGCTATTCAAATTCACAACGGGAAAACACTGTTTGAATTTGATTAAAATGATGGAAAATTCTGTATCGCTTTGTTCTCCCCACCAATATTATCAAAGATATCTTAGTATCAAACATATGTGTGCCACACCATCAACAACAACAACAACAACAACAACAACAACAACAGCAACAACAACACAACAACAACAACAACAACAACAACAACAACAACAACTACTACTACTACTACTACTACTACTACTACTACTACTACTACTACTACTACTACTACTACTACTACTACTACTGCTGCTGCTGCTGCTGCTGCTACATCAACAATTACTACTTCTTTCAACCCATGAAGTCGGAGTGGGTTCGTCTGATGGCGAGGGACACTGGTAATAGGGAAAGCTACTTCACACGCAAAATTTAGTCCAGTGCTACTAGAAGTCGTGTGAATGGATTACGCTTGAGTTAAATATACTTATTTCATTATGATGAAGATTATTTTTATTATGTAATCACAGAAAAATAATGGGTGATCTAAAGGACTTACAAGACAGAAGACAGGGGCTGGTCTGTACTCTGGCTGTGATACTAACATTATCTTTCACTCGTGGTGCTGCAGGTGAGAAGATGTCGTCATTCTTATATGTCAGTTGTATGTTAAATACATGGTTCTATATGCACAGTGTCAGCTGAATGTTGTATATTTTTTTTATATCTGTAAGGTTTCAATTAAATTATATATATATATATATATATATATATATATATATATATATATATATATATATATATATATATATATATATATATATATATATATATATAATGTGCCATGCCGGAAAGCGTGGGCGGTCATGACTCGCCATTTCACTCGATCACCAGAGTCGTGGATCAGCTCAGTGTTCCTGTCTCGTCCATGCCATGTGGCCAAGCCATCCAGGTATTTTCCTCTCGGTCTTCCTCTTGGTCTGTTCCCTTCGATCTTGCCAGTTGTCACTAAGTTCTTCAATCCATTTCTTCTCATAACATGTCCAAAACATTTTGACTGTCTACGTCTAATTTCTCTAAGCAATATACGATTTTCATTTGTCTCCTGTAGTACTTGGTCATTGGATTTTTCTAATCTGTCCATGGTATTCTTTGCATTTTCCTCAGAAACCACATTTCTGCAGCCATCAGATGTTTTTCAGCTTGACTGCATCATTGTCCAAGTTTCACCATCCAAAAGAACAGGCTCTATGTATCCCCTCAACACTCTTTTTCTCGTTTCAATTGACATCTTTTTATTGGTCAGAATGTTTTTCATCTTGCTAAAGGCTACTTTCGCCATGGCGATTCTTGTTCTAATCTCTTCAAGGCATCTCCCATCAGATGTTATGACTGTTCCGAGATAATTGTATCGATTCACTTGTTGAAGAATATTCCCATTTACTTGTATATTACATTGTGGTACTTCGTTCTTCCTAGTGACGACCATAACCTGTGTCATTTTACAATTTAATTCTAACCCCAGCTGCTCACTGTGTACAACAACCGCATCTACTAATTGTTGCAGATCCTGCGCATTGTCTGCAATCAATACTGTATCATCTGCATATCTAATGTTATTGATGTTTCGTCCTCCAATGCTGATTCCATTTATATCTTCTACATTTCTGAAAATATTTTCACTGTACAGGGAAAAAAGATCTGGAGACATTACACATCCCTGCCTAACACCTCTCTTAATAGGCTGATATTGTCCCACTTCATTATCAATCCTTATGGCAGCTTGTTGTTTCCAATATATGTTTTTTATAAGTCTAATGTCTTTCCCATCAATTTGTAGATCTGCAAGCATATCCACCATGTTGATATGTCTAACTCTATCAAAAGCTTTTGTGTAGTCAATAAAGCAAAGATGTACATCCTTGTTTACTTCTATAGCACGTTCAATAACTGTTCGCAGCATATACACAGCATTTACTGTACCCTTTCCTTCTACAAACCCACATTGTTCTTCCCCTATTTCAGGTTGTAATTTCTTCCTCACTCTTTGCATGATAATTCGTAGCAAAATCTTTGTCATGTGACTCATTATACTAATTGTTCTATGTTGATCACATTCCATGGCTCATGATTCCTTTGGGATTGCAATAAATACAGAGTTACATAATTCAGAAGGTATATCTCCAGTATCATATAATGTGTTCAGCAGTCTGGTGACTTGATCTAGTCCATATTCTTCTAAAGCTTTAATCATTTCTGTTGCGATGTTATCTGCACCGGCGGCCTTGCCAGCTTTCATATGCTTAAGAATATTTCGAACCTCCATCTTCAAAATTGGTGGTCCTTCATTATTAAATCTAATATCATACTGTTCCTCTCTGTTATCCTCATGAAGGTTTTTCACATAATATGTCCATACATGTATAATCTGATCTTTTTTCTATTATGATTTTGCCATCTTTAGTTTTTATACAGCCTGTTGATGTACTTGTTCTTTTATTAGTAAGTTCCTGAATTCTTTTGTGCACTAATTTGGTATTTTGACTGTTGTGTTGTTTTTCAATTTCTAAGCACTTTTCCTCAAGCCATGCTTCTTTTGCCTCCTTACATAATATTCTGACTTGTCTGTGAATTTCTTCATATTTGGCAGAATTGTTTTTGTTGAGTCTTCTTGTTTCCATTAGGTGTAAAATTTCTTCAGTCATCCATTTCTTACGACCCACCTTCTTTAATATTGGAATAGTTGTTTCTGCAGCCAAACTGATTGAATTCTTCAACGTTTCCCATTGACCATCCACATCCTGGAATAGGATCTCTAGATCAGACAGTATATCAAATCTGTTCTGTACTTCTGTGTTGAATTTGTTTTGTATTTCCTTGTCATTACTCAATGTTCACAAATTATATTTAGTGTTTCCTAGTTATATACTTGACTTTCTTCAACTTTATCCTCAATGTTCCTGTTAGTAATCTGTGGTCACTATAACAATCAGCACTGGGAACTGTTTTTGCTATTGTTAACGCGTTTCTAAATCTTCTGCTAATCAGAATATACTCAATCTGGTTTCTAATCCTGTTATCAGGACTCCTCCATGTCCAAAATATTCTAGGGTGTTGCTTAAACCAGGTGTGTCCTACAGTGATTTCCTGTTCTTTTGCTTACTGTACGAGTTTGTATCCTCTTTCATTTCTCTCTCCTAAACCATAGTTTCATACTGTGTATCTATCACCCTGATTTCTTACTTTTGCATTGAAGTTCTCTAATATGATGTTTATTTCTGAATTATATATGTATCGGTATGTCTATAAATAGTGTCAGTTGAATGTTGTTTTCACACACACACACACACAAACACACACACACACACACACTATATATATATATATATATATAGAGAGAGAGATAGAGAGAGAGAGAGAGAGAGAGAGAGAGAGAGAGAGAGAGAGAGAGAGAGAGAGAGAGAGAGAGAGAGAGAGAGAGAGAGAGAGAGAGAGTATTTGTTGAATATAGAACAAGTGATAGGGAACTGTATGTCTGTAGTCTTCACCTTCCTTCGGCAGAATTGTTCTGTCCACCAGCAGTTGCCAACAGCTCGTACATCATCACAGCCGAGAACGACCATATCACCGAGGTGAATGTCGACGACACTCTAGTCTACGTTTCCGTTGAGTCACATCCTTTGCTGGAGTGCAACCTGACAGTTCCCTCGTGTGGTAGGTTTTCGATTGACCCGCTGATATTTCCAGTGGAGAACATATCTATTAAGGTAAGCATTCGTTAGGAACCATAGAAGTGTCCCGATGTTAATCGGTAAAGTCCCGGAGCGTGCTGGTGTGTTGGGGAACGAGCAGGCGGGCAGATTGGCCAGGTCTACAACACTGGGTCTTTCGAGATCATGTAAATAGTGTGCAAAAATAGATAAAGCATCACGACTTGAAGAGAATGATGCAACAGGGAGTGACCAGAGGATCTGCCCGACACTCAGGACTCCGAAAAAAGGCAAACCGGTTATATAACCAGACTGCAGCTGGTACCATTAGTACTGGGACTATTCCCTGGCTGTTGGAGATGGAGATAGATCGTTCATGGGAATGTCCCGAATGCTATGAAATTAGGTTTTTATTTCAACCCAAGTGCCGCCTTCACATAGATGGTTGGCTGCAATGGATCTCCAACAATTATTTGTTTCTCGATTTGGTTGTGGGCTTATGTGATCTTAACTTCAGGACTAGGCTTCAAACTGGTTGATAGTTAGGGGAACCTCTTCTTACTGCTGCATATTCACTTACTAGATCGTCGGTTGAGGAGGTTTCCCCTGGACTTCCACGAATCTAGTTTAAGAACGTGGAGAGGGAACAGAGAGCTCTGCATCAGAACTCGTGGAGATGGCACTTCTCTATCGGATAGGGAGAACATTCTTCCAGCCTCAGTCCCGAAGATGCACTCCCTGTTCAGGCACATACACGTACATACGCACAGACACTCACAGGCACGCACACACACACACACACACACACACACACACACACACACAGACACACATACACAGATACACATGGCATGTCAGGAGAAGGGGACAACCCGAAGTATGTCGTCATCACTGGAAAACTGGATAGTTTCAGAAGCGTGGGGGTGGGTGGGGGACCAAGAGAGAAGATGCTGGGCAGCGTAGAAGAAGAGTTCTTGTATGTTACATAGATTCAGTTTTAACATACGGCTGTTAATCATGGATAATTAGTAAAAAGGCGAAACAATTCACGGAAGCCTTGGGGATGTGGTTTTATGAAAAAATGCTGAGAATACATTGGTCAGCCAAAATTAACAATCTGGACATTTTAAGGTTAGCTAAGTCGCAAAGACAACTTATCACAAACATCAGAGAGAAGCAGTCATCATTGTTTAGCCACATTATGAGAAGACAAAAAGTGGAACAAATTGTGACAGTCATCATTGTTTAGCCACAGTATGAGAAGACAAAAAGTGGAACAAATTGTGACAGTCATCATTGTTTAGCCACAGTATGAGAAGACAAAAAGTGGAACAAATTGTGACAGTCATCATTGTTTCGCCACATTATGAGAAGACAAAAAGTGGAACAAATTGTGACAGTCATCATTGTTTAGCCACATTATGAGAAGACAAAAAGTGGAACAAATTGTGACAGTCATCATTGTTTAGCCACATTATGAGAAGACAAAAAGTGGAACAAATTGTGACAGTCATCATTGTTTAGCCACAGTATGAGAAGACAAAAAGTGGAACAAATTGTGACAGTCATCATTGTTTAGGCCACAGTATGAGAAGACAAAAAGTGGAACAAATTGTGACAGTCATCATTGTTTAGCCACATTATGAGAAGACAAAAAGTGGAACAAATTGTGACAGTCATCATTGTTTAGCCACAGTATGAGAAGACAAAAAGTGGAACAAATTGTGACAGTCATCATTGTTTAGCCACAGTATGAGAAGACAAAAAGTGGAACAAATTGTGACAGTCATCATTGTTTCGCCACATTATGAGAAGACAAAAAGTGGAACAAATTGTGACAGTCATCATTGTTTTAGCCACATTATGAGAAGACAAAAAGTGGAACAAATTGTGACAGTCATCATTGTTTAGCCACATTATGAGAAGACAAAAAGTGGAACAAATTGTGGACAGTCATCATTGTTTAGCCACAGTATGAGAAGACAAAAGTGGAACAAATTGTGACAGTCATCATTGTTAGCCACAGTATGAGAAGACAAAAAGTGGAACAAATTGTGACAGTCATCATTGTTTCGCCACATTATGAGAAGACAAAAAGTGGAACAAATTGTGACAGTCATCATTGTTTAGCCACATTATGAGAAGACAAAAAGTGGAACAAATTGTGACAGTCATCATTGTTTAGCCACATTATGAGAAGACAAAAAGTGGAACAAATTGTGACAGTCATCATTGTTTAGCCACATTATGAGAAGACAAAAGTGGAACAAATTGTGACAGTCATCATTGTTTAGCCACATTATGAGAAGACAAAAAGTGGAACAAATTGTGACAGTCATCATTGTTTAGCCACAGTATGAGAAGACAAAAAGTGGAACAAATTGTGACAGTCATCATTGTTTAGCCACAGTATGAGAAGACAAAAAAGTGGAACAAATTGTGACAGTCATCATTGTTTCGCCACATTATGAGAAGACAAAAAGTGGAACAAATTGTGACAGTCATCATTGTTTAGCCACATTATGAGAAGACAAAAAGTGGAACAAATTGTGACAGTCATCATTGTTTAGCCACATTATGAGAAGACAAAAAGTGGAAACAAATTGTGACAGTCATCATTGTTTAGCCACAGTATGAGAAGACAAAAAGTGGAACAAATTGTGACAGTCATCATTGTTTAGCCACAGTATGAGAAGACAAAAAGTGGAACAAATTGTGACAGTCATCATTGTTTCGCCACATTATGAGAAGACAAAAAGTGGAACAAATTGTGACAGTCATCATTGTTTAGCCACATTATGAGAAGACAAAAAGTGGAACAAATTGTGACAGTCATCATTGTTTAGCCACATTATGAGAAGACAAAAAGTGGAACAAATTGTGACAGTCATCATTGTTTAGCCACAGTATGAGAAGACAAAAAGTGGAACAAATTGTGACAGTCATCATTGTTTAGCCACAGTATGAGAAGACAAAAAGTGGAACAAATTGTGACAGTCATCATTGTTTAGCCACAGTATGAGAAGACAAAAAGTGGAACAAATTGTGACAGTCATCATTGTTTAGCCACATTATGAGAAGACAAAAAGTGGAACAAATTGTGACAGTCATCATTGTTTAGCCACATTATGAGAAGACAAAAAGTGGAACAAATTGTGACAGTCATCATTGTTTCGCCACATTATGAGAAGACAAAAAGTGGAACAAATTGTGACAGTCATCATTGTTTCGCCACATTATGAGAAGACAAAAAGTGGAACAAATTGTGACAGTCATCATTGTTTCGCCACATTATGAGAAGACAAAAAGTGGAACAAATTGTGACAGTCATCATTGTTTCGCCACATTATGAGAAGACAAAAAGTGGAACAAATTGTGACAGTCATCATTGTTTCGCCACATTATGAGAAGACAAAAAGTGGAACAAATTGTGACAGTCATCATTGTTTAGCCACATTATGAGACGACAAAAAGTGGAACAAATTGTGACAGTCATCATTGTTTCGCCACATTATGAGAAGACAAAAAGTGGAACAAATTGTGACAGTCATCATTGTTTAGCCACATTATGAGACGACAAAAAGTGGAACAAATTGTGACAGGCGTAAAGATTTGTGGAAAGAGACACAGAGGAAGACAGCGTGAGAAAATTCTAGACAGTCTTGTGTCATGGCACGGAAGGGAGTCAACAGATGAATTGATCCATGCCGTCGGAGTGGCAACTGGAACATTTTTAAGTAACTTCAAAGCAGAGGTAGAGGCTTTGAAAACTGCAGCAGAAATGCTTTTGATGGAGGAAAATAAAGAGAAGCAAATAGCTATCTTCACAGATGCAAAGTCAGCTGTCTCAATACTGAAGGGCAAAAACAGTACAGAACTAGCAGACCGAAGAGCAGCATTCTAGGGACTATGTCAGAAATCCAAAAATGTTTTAATACAGTGGATCCCATCACATTGCAGTATACCTGGAAATGAAGAGGCTGACAGACTAGCAAAAGAGGGTGGACGATTACCACAGCCTGACATAGACATAACCTATGATGAGGCAAAGAGGTTTATAAAAAGCACTTATAGAACCAAATGGGAATCAGAGCATCCAGGCCACCAGAAAGATGATGCAAATTACAATCTCTACCGAAGTGAACAAGTGAGCAATCTTCAGATTCCGCACAGGACATAACAGGCTGAAATACTATTTGTTCAATAAACTAAAGATAGGAGATACCGATCAATGTAATTGTGGAACTGGTAAAATATCAGCTAAACATTTACTGCAGGAGTGCCCAATATATGCAGAACAGAGAAAGATATTTTGGCGCACGCCTGTTTCATTTGAGGACAAGCTATATGGAGATATCAACAAGCTCAAGTTGACCGCATCTTACTTTAACTATATTCTGGTTGACATCTAAAGGTTAATGGAGAAGTACTAGACTCCCACACTGCATACCACAGGTATTTCGGTAGCAAAAACTCCCCAGAGGCATGAAATGGAATATTGCTTGGCTAGCAAATCCATTAAGTGGAAAGTCCGAATCGAAAGCTCGCTGTGTGGGCGTCATCAAAGGTGGAAAAAGTGTCCTAGTGGCACGAAATAGAATATTACTTGGCTAGCAAATCCATTACGTGGAAAGTCCGAATCGAAAGCTCACTGTGTGGATGTCATCTGCAGACTGTATTCTTCTGGTTTCAGGAGGACCAGCCTGTGGTGACTGGAAGGCCTAATATACGGAAGTGAGGCTAAGCAGCCATGTGCAGGACGTGACGATTCCTTGGGTGAGCCCAGTACCAGAGCGCAATGTGTCGGCTCTGCAATTATAGAAGCCTCTTTAGGATGGCGTGGAATGCCCATAGTCTGCCACTGCCTTCTCTTGAGGGCTGACCAGGATGTCTTCGGCTGTTCTAAATTTGCCAGCTGGGATGGGGGATAACACCACAACAGTGAGAATCAAACGTCCTAAGAAACCCCCGGGGAAGGTTAACCTATCAACAATTGCCTTCAGAAGTCGGATGTGTCGGCTTAACGGCGCAAGAACGCAGCTCTGCTGTAAACAGGCACAACGCAATAACGTCCGAAAAAAGTCTCTGGATTAACGCAGCAGAAGAAGAAGATCTCTTTTAATCCTTTATTTGAGATAAAGGCTGTGTCATCTGCATATCTAAGTCCCGGAATTTGATTTTTATTTTACTTACGTGGCGTCACGGGAGCACAAAAACAGACCAAGAGGGGTGACAATTCCATTACTAGAAGGGCACTTAACTTCTTTTCTAATTCGGCTTATAAATTCTGCTTCCGTGAAATGCGAACCATATTCACCTAGTGTACCAGCTGCAGTTAACAACAGCTTTGTTTGCTTTGTTCCGATTTGTAATACACTTGCTCTTATCCTTGTGGGCTTTTATCTCCCCTTTCTATAGTTTTAAAACCTCCTTTTCATATGTTATATGATCTCCCATTTTTCTTTGTTATCTCAGTTTTCACATACACCCCACACAACACTCGCAGGCATGCACATACGCATGCAAACAAGCCCACACACACACACACACATACACAAACCCGCAAACATATACAGACGCCCACACACACATACACACGCCCACACACACATACACACGCCCGCAAACACATACACACTCCTGCAAACACAGCACATACAAATGCACATACGCTTACACACACGATCGCAAAACACGTACTAATACATATAGGGTGTATTTTTAATGACTGGGGTGTTTGAAAATATTGCCGCTACAAGTTTTGTAGTTACTTTTTATATTGGATGAACTCCACAGAGGGTGAATACAAAACTTGGAACGGCAATATTTTCAAAAACCCCCACAGTTATTAAATATAAGCCTGGACGGTAGTTGTCCCCCACCTCATTCGATCACCAGTCTTAAATCAAATCTGTCTTCTTGTCCCTTTTTACCCCATGTGGCCTAACCATCAAGATATTCATCTCACGGTCTTCCCCTTGCTCTTTCTCATCAGTCTTACCTGTTGTCATTAAGTTTTCTAGTTTCTACCTTTTTTCGCTTATCCTTTACAGGACATTGCAGTCAACACCAACATTTTTCACCTGCGTTTGATGTCTTGTTGATGTCTTTACGTTTAGTAGTTTGCCATTGCTTTCCGAACGACCGGCTCACATACCTCCGAAAGTAAACAGCTCGACGCGATTCGCTGCAGAATCTCACGCAGCTGTGTTTCGTACGTGATTATACGGATTACGAACAACGCCCTTAACCCCATCGCCAGTGAGGAGTTTCTAACTACGTGTCCAAAATATCTTGACCGTCAACGTTTAACTTCTCTAATCAGTTCACAGGTTTCGTCTGTTTCTTGTAGGGCTTGCTCCTTGGTTTTTCTGTCTATCCATGAGTAGTATGTTAGCGGGTAACTAAGTCGGAAATCTGGATTGTGGTGCTGGATTGACCCCAATCCAGCTGGATTAGGGTTAGGGGTTAGGGTTAGGGGTTAGGGGTTAGGGGTTAGGGTTAGGGTTAGGGGTTAGGGTTAGAGGTTAGGGTTAGGGTTTCTGTCTGCTCCTAACTAATTATACTTTCTGGATTGACCTCGCTGGATTGCCCCCAATCCAGCTCAGGACCAGGGCGGTTTGGGTAGGGTGGGTATCTAAGTCATATGTAAGGGGCGAGACATCTAATAGAAGACGTGTTTTCTAAGGGCAGATAACTGAGCGTGTGTATAATATTTTAACTAATTGTAAAAATTAAAACAAAAATAAAATAAAAATAAATAAACAACAAACAAAGGCGCGCGGGGCGGTCGGCGGGCGCAGGAGCGAGCGCGACGGATCGGTCGTGTGGAGCGGTCGAATCCAGTAAAACAGTGTCTTGTAGTAACCACAGGGCCAGTCATCGAGAACTGCCCACTAGTCCGGTCCAGTGACGAGTGCGGGTGGTGGAGCTAGGTGGATCGAACCCTCGAGGCGCACCGGGTGTCATATGAAAATTGTAATAAGTAAAAAGGTAAATATGGCGTGTATATGATCTGTAGTGGGTCGTAGTGGCCTATAAACTATCATCATGTAGATTACACCTCTTCAAATGAAAACCTTAAAACAGTAAAGATGACCGGTAGTAACGGTTGTAAGGGGTATGGCTTCGTGTTATTTGTTGTTAAGGTGTGGTTGAGTGGCCGAGTAGTTAAATATCTGCGTCGAAACACTATCATCAAGTAGAGTACACCTCTTCAAATGAAAACCTTAAAAAAGTAAAGATTGCCGGTAGTAACGGCTATAGTGGGTATGGCTTCGTGGTATTCGTTGTTAAGGGGTTGGTGAGTGGTGATGTACCTATATAACAGCTCCCGAACACTATCATCATACGGGTTACAACTCTTCACATGAAAACCTTAAAAAGTAAAGAGGGCTGATAGTAAATGTTGTAGTGGGTGTGGCTTAGTAATATTCGTTGATAAGGAGTAGGTGAGCGGAGAATTAGCTAGAGAAGTGCTTCTGAACATTTTAAAGGGGTGGGCGAGTGGCGAAGTGGCTAAATGAATGCGTCGGTTCCTTGCTAAGAGACAGAGGAGTTGCTAGATAAAGGCTCCAGGTCGTTGTTAAGGGGTTGGTGAGTGTAGAAATAGCTAGATAACTGCTTCTGATCCTTGTTAAGAGGTGGGCGAGGGACGGAGTGGTTAGATAATTACGCCCGTTCCTTGGTAAGAGCTAGGGTGATCGAGTGGATAAGTGGGTAAATAAAGGCAGGGAGGTCTACCACTGGTAAATTCAACGCATAATGGCGGCGTCGGTCGTCAGAAGACCTAGGATATTTTCATTATATGTCTATTGTAAAGGGGTCGACTGTTTATTATAACGGTGGTTACTATTATCTGTAGTGAATGGGACTGTAAATACTATCATCATACCGGTTACAACTCTACAAAAGAAAACCTTAAAAAGTAAAGATGGCCGATGGTTTTAGTGGGTATGACTTTGTGATATTCATTGTTAAGGGGTGGGGTGAGTGGATGAGTAATTAGATAAACGCTTCTGAACACTATCATCGGGTTCGAATCCCAGTGGGGCGGTCTAGTGGTAGAATAATATTTGGTTACTTAGTTGTGATTTCGAGCTCTGGTGTTATTAACCCGGCTATGTTTGGAATAGGAGAGGTGGTGTGCTGGTTGCGGAGTATGTTTAGGTGGTACCCCAGACACTGTGGAAGTGACAGGTTCGAATCTCGGTACTTTGTCGTTGGTAAAATTGCCAGTCATCAACATGTGGGTGTCTAGTTGATCATAAGGTGTAGGGTCGCTTTGTCCGGTCTTGTCGCCGCGGCCACAAGTCCCACCGGTGATGAAAAACACAGGCAGCAGATTTCACCGTTGTACCTACGAGTTACAAAATATAACCTAACTTAAAAATCAAAATATGATATACCCAATACCATAACAGGTGTAACAAAAAATCAATACGCATCTTCATAACGGCTAATCCATGGGATTATCATCCTCGTAATGACCAAGTCAGGTTAATAATATTCCTGATATCTCCGCCATTGCAAATAGTTCGCACTATTAATAAAGGTTCATATAAAGGTTGGTAGGGGATTAAGAGATTAACACCTATTGTCGGGACATCCACAAAAAATCAATAGCACTACTCTCGATTTTTCTCATATTTGCCGGATGGGGATTATGGGTTAGATGTATGTGTCCTTATTCAGTTAAAACAGGTGGTATGAGTAGGAGATATCACAAACAGTATCAGCATGTGCCACTCTGATCTTAAATATCAGTAGTTCGTTATTCTTGTGACATTAAAAACGCTTGAGGTTTGAAGAAGAATGGTGTGCTATGTTATTGGGAGGTTTATATAGATTGATCAATATGCGAAGTTGATAAGGTTACCTCTTTCAGTGCATCGTAGCTGTGTTGTGAATTGTCGCCTAATACATCCGGGTGTGAAAATAATCAAACATATCTCATATCAACTCAGTAGGCATACCTCTATATAGAGGCACTGTGAACTTGGCTAGAGTCTACTTTAGGAAAGTATCGTGTATCTGTGTATACGTGTTTACCACTGGTTATAGATGTGTGCAGTATTATTGGAAAGCGGCTGTTATGTATACATTATCAGAGTATGTTGCCTTACAGAGCTGGTAACTTGTCTATGTGTCTGCTACGTTGTATGTTTTGTCATGTTGCCTTGTAGTATTTGGAGGGAATTTCAGGTGGGTGTCTAGTGATTTTTAAAAAAAAAAACGATGTCTCAGAATCCACAACGCCACTGGCATTAGAGGCATTTCAACTTGTCTGCTCATTGACCTCGCTTCACAGTCATACAAAAGTACAGGTTCTATGTAGTATTTAAATACTCTTTTTTATTTCTCATTACAGTTGACAACTTTATATTAGTCAGTATGTTTTGCAACTTGCAAAAGACAACCTTCATCACAGCGATTCTTGTTCTAACGCTTTAAAGCCACCTCCCATCAGACATTGTTGTCTTTCTTTGTATGCTCACGGCTACTGTTTCCCCATTTCAAGCTCCATACCTCTACTCGTATGTATTAGTGTGGTAGAAGTAAACCAACATCTCACAAGATAGACATGTATTACCACAATGTATATGGACCTGTGGGAAACGGCTACATCCGGGCAAAGAGGGCGTTGCATCCTGTCACAGGCGTATGGATACAGCCGAGACACGTCGTTAAGAGGGATACTACAGAAAAAAAACGGTGTTCTGTTGGCGATCGAACCAGGGGACCTAACTCGGGATGACCACCGTGTACGGGAGTGATTCTTCCCCCGCGTCAACAGGGCGTCGGAAGTTTAAAACGTCCCCATTCTCTAGCTTTTCTATGTCCGAGGCGTCCTAGGGTCACCAAGTAACAGCAAAGAACACGAAACTACTACTACCGAGGCCTCTATACACCACAAGGCAGTTTCGAATATAATATACACAACTATAATCAAGTCATCAAAGTGTTCGACTAACCCTTTCTCATAGACATAGAGGAGAGATGTGAGCACCGAGACCAGTTGGGGAAGGTGTGCCTTTTACTTAATAACTATCGGGTCATAACCGACGAGTGTTTAGCTATTTTTATCACCTGTATAATATTACCCGTGAACACAACAAGCTTCCCAGGATCAATCTTAGGTGTCTCATATAACATGACATATCACGTACCCGCTGGCCTGACCAGCGAAGTTATCGCGTCTCAGAGCAGACATTTACACTTTCATTAATTCTTCTGCCTGGCCAAAGGGGTCTTTGCATCTTTCCCCAGAAACCCAGTTCCAATGCCAATATAAGTTTTTTCAATGTGTCGGCTCATTGCCATATTTCACAGCCAGACAAAAGTACAGGTTCTATGTACCACTTCATCAGTCAAATAAGGAAACATGTTAGCCAAATTATTAAAAACGTTGGCCAAATACATAAATATATCGACCAGACTTATAAAATATAGTAAAATTTGTTAGCCAAACTTATAAAACTCGTGGTCAAATTAAGAATTATCTCAACCAAGCGTATAAAAAAATAGGAAAAAGATAAGTCAAACTAATGAAAATGTTGGCCAGATACAGAAATATCTCGACCAACTTATAAAATGTAGGAAAATTTGTTAGCCAAACTGACAAAACTGTTAGCCAATATAAGAAACGTCTCGACCAACTTATAAAATGTAGGAAAAATTGTTAGCCAAACTGACAAAACAGTTGGCCAAAATAAGAAACGTCTCGACTAACATTATAAAAAAGTAGGAAAAATGGTAACCAAACTAATTAAAAATGGTGACCAAAATAGGAAATATCTCGACCAAACTTATGAAAAGTAGGAAAATTGTTCGTCAAATGTGAAAAATATTGGGTAAGTAGGAAATCATGTTAGCCAAATAGGAAAAATATCGATCAAACTTATAGATGTCTCGTCCAAACTTATAAAATGTATGAACATTTGTTAGTCAAAGGTGAAAAATATTGGCCATGTAAAGAAATATCTCATCCGAATTATAACAAGTAAGAAAACATGCTAGTAAAATCTAAGAAATATGTCGACTGAAGTAATACAATAGGCAAAACGATGGACAAACTTATAAAGATGTCCACCGTTATAAGAAAATGTGTTACCCAGATTAGGAAAAATATTGACCAAGTATTGAAATATCTCGACCAAACTTACAAAAAGTAGGAAAATATGTCGACTAAAGTAGGAACATTTGTTAGCCAAAGATGAAAAATATTGGCCAAGTAAAGAAATATCGCATCCAAACTTTTAAAATGTATGAAAATTTGTTAGCCAAAGGTGAAAAATATTGGCCAAGTAAAGAAATAGCTCATCTATTCTTATAAAAATTAGGAAAATGTGTTAACCTAATGAGAAAAATATCGCCCAAGTGAAGAAAAAAGTTACACAAAACTTATAAAACTTAGGAAAATGTGTTAACCTAATGAGAAAAATATTGACCAAGTAAAGAAAAATTTACACCAACTTCTGAAAAGTAGGAAAATTTGTTAACCAACAGGGAAAAAAATATGCGCTAAACTATGAAAGATGTTGACCGAAGTAAGAAAATGTGTTAGCCAAATGGGGAAATATGTTGGCCAAAACATGAAACATCTCGACCAAACTTATAAATATCTCGTGTAAACTTATAAAAAGGTAGGAACAAATATTGCTTCTGTAGTTATGTCAAACGTGTCTTGAACTTTTATCTGAACAGACATTTCACAAGACTTAATCATCAACGTCAACACTTTCCCTCTTTTACATTACCGAAAGCTTCAACTTATCAGTCCATACTATCCACTAAAGAAGCACTTATACATACTAATCACCCATCTCTTCACACTCTTTGTGTTTTTTCTTTTCTAACACAAAGTGTCTCTGTCTTTCATAGATAGCTTCACAACTTTTCCATGTCGCACCACTACGAACTCCAAACCTTCGTTGCACATGAGCTCTAATGAAACAGTCATAACAACATTTATGGCAATGCAATCTGTGGCTCCACCTGGGATAGTTTCAATATCATCTGAGTATTCGTCAGCAAAGATCCACTTCCCATGGTGACATCTTCAACTTTCTATACCACAATGTCTGCTACACTAACCTTCCATTGGTCCATCTTTCAACAATACAAAGGGTGTTCTCGAAGTCTAGCTAACATAACATTGCTTACTTTGTCCACCTCTATCACACTTTGTCATTTCACAGCTGCAATAGCGGCAAGTCTGCAACCAACCAACAGTGTCTGTTATGAAGTCGACCTTTCTTAAAGCCACGTCTGCCTTATTGAGCCCTTGAATACCCTCTACCACATCTTCTAACCGACATTCAACGTTTCATACCCAATAACATTAACATTCTCATGCAATACAGAACAGCCGATTTTCTGCTGACTAGGCAGATTTTCCAACCTAATAGAGATAAATCATCTGTCCCTCTAATCTGCTAGGCGCTATTCTAGACAACGATTATGGTCATCGACCATCAACCCTAGGCAGAACTTGAAAAAACAACAGAGATTGGGTTCCTGAGACGAATGAGTTGCATTCCTTGGACTACCAGAGTAACTAACGATGGTCGCCTAAAAGAGCCTCAGGAAAATAGAGCATTATATACATCAAACACAACAAACTCTTTCTTACTAACCCTAACCATGACCCTAACCATAACCCTAACTATACATCAAACACATCAAACTCTTTCTTAAGAGAAATAGCTACAAACCTGTGGTGAAAATGGAAAAAGTTAAATTTGTGTTATTAAATTTTAATTAAAATTTAAAAATAATCGCAATTTTATTGCGTGCTTCACTTAATATACAGATATAGGCTAAGTATAGGTATAGGTTAGGTAAAGGACCTTTATCGAGCTTACATCTTGCACAATAAAATTGCGATTATTTTTAAATTTTAATTAAAATTTAATCACACAAATTTAACTTTTTCCATTTCCACTACTGGTTTGTAGCTATGTCTCTTAAGAAAGAGTTTGATGTGTTTGATGTATAGTTAGGGTTATGGTTAGGGTAATGGTTAGGGTTAGTAAGAAAGAGATTTGTTGTGTTTGATGTATATAATGCTCTATTTTCCTGAGTCTCTTTTAGGCGACCATCGTTTGTTACTCTGGTAGTCCAAGGAATGCAACTCATTCGTCTCAGGAACCCAATCTCTGTTGTTTTTTCAAGTTCTGCCTAGGGTTGATGGTCGATGACCATAATCGTTGTCTAGAATAGCGCCTAGCAGATTAGAGGGACAGATGATTTATCTCTATTAGGTTGGAAAATCTGCCTAGTCAGCAGAAAATCGGCTGTTCTGTATTGCATGAGAATGTTAATGTTATTGGGTATGAAACGTTGAATGTCGGTTAGAAGATGTGGTAGAGGGTATTCAAGGGCTCAATAAGGCAGACGTGGCTTTAAGAAAGGTCGACTTCATAACAGACACTGTTGGTTGGTTGCAGACTTGCCGCTATTGCAGCTGTGAAATGACAAAGTGTGATAGAGGTGGACAAAGTAAGCAATGTTATGTTAGCTAGACTTCGAGAACACTCTGTGTATTGTTGAAAGCTGGACCAATGGAAGGTTAGTGTAGCACACATTGTGGTATAGAAAGTTGAAGATGTCACCATGGGAAGTGGATCTTTGCTGACGAATACTCAGATGATATTGAAACTATCCCAGGTGGAGCCACAGATTGCATTGCCATAAATGTTGTTATGACTGTTTCATTAGAGCTCATGTGCAACGAAGGTTTGGAGTTCGTAGTGGTGCGACATGGAAAAGTTGTGAAGATATCTATGAAAGACAGAGACACTGTGTGTTAGAAAAGAAAAAAACACCAAGAGTGTGAAGAGATGGGTGATTAGTATAAGTGCTTCTTTAGTGGATAGTCTGGACTGATAAGTTGAAGCTTTCGGTAATGTAAAAGAGGGAAAGTGCTGACGTTGATGATTATGTCTTGTGAAATGTCTGTTCAGATAAAAGTTCAAGACACGTTTGACATAACTACAGAAGCAATATTTGTTCCTACTTTTTTATAAGTTTACACGAGATATTTATAAGTTTGGTCGAGATGTTTCATGTTTTGGCCAACATATTTCCCCATTTGGCTAACACATTTTCTTACTTCGGTCAACATCTTTCATAGTTTAGCGCATATTTTTTCCCCTGTTGGTTAACAAATTTTCCTACTTTTCAGAAGTTGGTGTAAATTTTTCTTTACTTGGTCAATATTTTTCTCATTAGGCTAACACATTTTCCTAAGTTTTATAAGTTTTGTGTAACTTTTTTCTTCACTTGGGCGATATTTTTCTCATTAGGTTAACACATTTCCCTAATTTTTATAAGAATAGATGAGCTATTTCTTTACTTGGCCAATATTTTTCACCTTTGGCTAACAAATTTTCATACATTTTAAAAGTTTGGTTGCGATATTTCTTTACTTGGCCAATATTTTTCATCTTTGGCTAACAAATGTTCCTACTTTAGTCGACATATTTTCCTACTTTTTGTAAGTTTGGTCGAGATATTTCAATACTTGGTCAATATTTTTCCTAATCTGGGTAACACATTTTCTTATAACGGTGGACATCTTTATAAGTTTGTCCATCGTTTTGCCTATTGTATTACTTCAGTCGACATTTTTTTCTAGATTTTACTAGCATGTTTTCTTACTTGTTATTAATTCGGATGAGATATTTCTTTACATGGCCAATATTTTTCACCTTTGACTAACAAATGTTCATACATTTTTTAAGTTTGGACGAGACATCTATAAGTTTGATCGATATTTTCCCTATTTGGCTAACATGATTTCCTTACTTACCCAATATTTTTCACATTTGACGAACAATTTCCCTACTTTTCATAAATTTGGTCGAGATATTTCCTATTTTGGTCACCATTTTTAATTAGTTTGGTTACCATTTTTGCTACTTATTTTATAATGTTAGTCGAGACGTTTCTTATTTTGGCCAACAGTTTTGTCAGTTTGGCTAACAATTTTTCCTACATTTTATAAGTTGATCGAGATATTTCTGTATCTGGCCAACATTTTCATTAGTTTGACCTATCTTTTTCCTATTGTTTTTTTTATACGCGTGGTTGAGATTATTCTTAATTTGACCACGAATTTTATAAGTTTGGCTAACAGATTTTACTATATTTTATAAGTCTGGTCGATATATTTATGTATTTGGCCAACGTTTTTAATAATTTGGCTAACATGTTTCCTTATTTGACTGATGAAGTGGTACATAGAACCTGTACTTTTGTCTGGATGTGAAATGTGGCAATGAGCCGACACATTGAAAAAACGTATATTGGCATTGGAACTGGGTTTCTTGGGAAAGAAACTGATTGATTGATCCTGGGAAGCTTGTTGTGTTCACGGGTAATATTATAAGGTGATAAAAATAGCTAAACACTCGTCGGTTATGACCCGATAGTTATTAAGTAAAAGACACACCTTCCCCAACTGGTCTCGGTGCTCACATCTCTCCTCTATGTCTATGAGAAAGGGTTAGTCGAACACTGTGATGACTTGATTATAGTTGTGTATATTGTATTCGAAACTGCCTTGTGGTGTATAGAGGCCTCGGTAGTAGTAGTTTCGTGTTCTTTGCTGTTACTTGGTGACCCTAGGACGCCTCGGACATAGAAAAGCTAGAGAATGGGGACTTTTTAAACTTCCGACGCCCTGTTGACGCGGGGGAAGAATCACTCCCGTACACGGTGGTCATACCGAGTTAGGTCCCCTGGTTCGATCGCCAACAGAACACCGTTTTTTTCTGTAGTATCCCTCTTAACGACGTGTCTCGGCTGTATCCATACGCCTGTGACAAGATGCAACGCCCTCTTTGCCCGGATGTAGCCGTTTCCCACAGGTCCATATACATTGTGGTAATACATGTCTATCTTGTGAGATGTTGGTTTACTTCTACCACACTAATACATACGAGTAGAGGTATGGAGCTTGAAATGGGGAAACAGTAGCCGTGAGCATACAAAGAAAGACAACAATGTCTGATGGGAGGTGGCTTTAAAGCGTTAGAACAAGAATCGCTGTGATGAAGGTTGTCTTTTGCAAGTTGCAAAACATACTGACTAATATAAACGTGGCAACTGTAATGAGAAATAAAAAAAAGAGTATTTAAATACTACATAGAACCTGTACTTTTGTATGACTGTGAAGCGAGGTCAATGAGCAGACAAGTTGAAATGCCTCTAATGCCAGTGGCGTTGTGGATTCTGAGACATCGTTTTTAAAAAATTCACTAGACACCCGCCTGAAATTCCCTCCAAATACTAGGGCAGCAGAATAAAACAGGCAGCAAAGCAGACACATAGACACTATACCAGCTCTGTAAGGCAACATACTCTGATAATGTATACATAGCGGCCGCTTTCCAATAATACTGCACACATCTATAACCAGTGGTAAATGCGCATACACAAACATACATACTTTCCTAAAGTAGACTCTAGCCCAGTTCGCAGTGCCGCTATATAGAGGCATGCTTACTGAGTTGATATGAGATATGTTTGATTATTTTCACACCCGGATGTATTAGGCGACTATTCCCAACACAGCTACGATGCACTGAAAGAGGTAAACTTATCAACTTCGCATATTGATCAATCTATATAAACCTCCTAATAACATAGCACACCATTCTTCTTCAAACCTCAAGCGTTTTTAATGTCACAAGAATAACGAACTACTGATATTTAAGATCAGAGTGGCACATGCTGATACTGTTTGTGATATCTACTACTCATACCACCTGTTTTAACTGAATAAGGACACATACATCTAACCCATAAGCCCCATCCGGCAAATATGAGAAAAATCGAGAGTAGTGCTATTGATTTTTTGTGGATGTCCCGACAATAGGTGTTAATCTCTTAATCCCCTACCAACCTTTATATGAACCTTTATTAATAGCGCGAACTATTTGCAATGGCGGAGATATCAGGAATATTATTAACCTGACTTGGTCATTACGAGGATGATAATCCCATGGATTAGCCGTTATGAAGATGCGTATTGATTTTTTGTAACACCTGTTATGGTATTGGGTATATCATATTTTGATTTTTAAGTTAGGTTATATTTTGTAACTCGTAGGTACAACGGTGAAATCTGCTGCCTGTGTGTTTCATCACCGGTGGGACTTGTGGCCGCGGCGACAAGACAGGACAAAGCGACCCTACACCTTATGATCAACTAGACACCCACATGTTGATGACTGGCAATTTTACCAACGACAAAGTACCGAGATTCGAACCTGTCACTTCCACAGTGTCTGGGGTACCACCTAAACATACTCCGCAACCAGCACACCACCTCTCCTATTCCAAACATAGCCGGGTTAATAACACCAGAGCTCGAAATCACAACTAAGTAACCAAATATTATTCTACCACTAGACCGCCCCACTGGGATTCGAACCCGATGATAGTGTTCAGAAGCGTTTTCTAATTACCCATCCACTCACCCCACCCCTTAACAATGAATATCACAAAGTCATACCCACTAAAACCAGCATAATCGGCCATCTTTACTTTTTAAGGTTTTCCTTTGAAGAGTTGTAACCGGTATGATGATAGTATTTACATCCCATTAACTACAGATAATAGTAACCACCGTTATAATAAACAGTCGACCCCTTTACAATAGACATATAATGAGAATATCCTAGGTCTTCTGACGACCGACGCCGCCATTATTCGTTGAATTTACCAGTGGTAGACCTCCCTGCCTTTATTTACCCACTTATCCACTCGATCACCCTAGCTCTTACCAAGGAACGGGCGTAATTATCTAACCACTCCGTCCCTCGCCCACCTCTTAACAAGGATCAGAAGCAGTTATCTAGCTATTTCTACACTCACCAACCCCTTAACAACGACCTGGAGGCTTTATTTAGCAACTCCTCTGTCTCTTAGCAAGGAACCGACGCATTCATTTATCCACTTCGCCACTCGCCCACCCCTTTAAAATGTTCAGAATCACTTCTCTAGCTAATTCTCCGCTCACATACTCCTTATCAACGAATATTACTAAGCCACACCCACTACAACATTTACTATCAGCCCTCTTTACTTTTTAAGGTTTTCATGTGAAGAGTTGTAACCCGTATGATGATAGTGTTCGGGAGCTGTTATATAGGTACATCACCACTCACCAACCCCGTAACAACGAATACCACGAAGCCATACCCACTATAGACGTTACTACCGGCAATCTTTACTTTTTTTAAGGTTTTCATTTGAAGAGGTGTACTCTACTTGATGATAGTGTTTCGACGCAGATATTTAACTACTCGGCCACTCAACCACACCTTAACAACAAATAACACGAAGCCATACCCCTTACAACCGTTACTACCGGTCATCTTTACTGTTTTAAGGTTTTCATTTGAAGAGGTGTAATCTACATGATGATAGTTTATAGGCCACTACGACCCACTACAGATCATATACACGCCATATTTACCTTTTTACTTATTACAATTTTCATATGACACCCGACGCGGCTCGAGGGTTCGACCCTCCTAGCCCCACCACTCGCACTCGTCAATGGCCGGACTAGTGGGCAGTTCTCGATGACTGGCCCTGTGGTTACTACAAGACACTGTTTTACTGGATTCGACCGCTCCACACGACCGATCCGTCGCGCTCGCTCCTGCGCCCGCCGACCGCCCCGCTCGCCTTTGTTTGTTGTTTATTTATTTTTATTTTATTTTATTTTTTTTTAAATTTTTTTTTTTACAATTAGTTAAAATATTATACACACACTCAGTTATCTGCCCTTAGAAAACATGTCTTCTATTAGATGTCTCGCCCCTTACATATGACTTAGATACCCACCCAACCCAAACCGCCCTGGTCCCGAGCTGGATTGGGGGCAATCCAGCGAGGTCAATCCAGAAAGTATAATTAGTTAGGAGCAGACAGAAACCCTAACCCTAACCTCTAACCCTAACCCCTAACCCTAACCCCTAACCCTAACCCCTAACCCTAATCCAGCTGGATTGGGGTCAATCCAGCACAACAATCCAGATTTCCGACTTAGTTACCCGCTAAAATACTACTTCCATGGAATTTTGTATATTCCCAAGAAGCAAAAATTTCCACTGCCATTATGTTTTTCATCTTGTCTGTTTATTGACCATATATGCATGTAAACCTCACCCTCGCGGACACACACACACACACACACACACACACACACACACACACACACACACACACACACACACACACACACACACACACACACACACACGCACACATACACGCACACACACACTGGACATATGTGTGTGTGCGCGTGTGTGTGTGTGTATATATATATATATATATATATATATATATATATATATATATATATATATATATATATATATATATATAATACAGGGCCGGATTAAGCCATCTTGGTGCCCTAGGCACAAACCCACATGGGTGCCCCCTACTGCCTCGGGCCCCCGATCCTCCACTGACTGATGGTATGTTCAATATTATGCAAAAAACTAACAAAGAAAAACAGTTGTGAAATGTAAACATATATGTTTGTACTACTATCACTCATATAAAACCTACAATAAGGTATTTCTGTATTAAAATTAATAGTTAATTAATTTTGTAATAATAGTAGACAAAAATACTGTAACTTTTTTGATAGATAAGAAAGTCAGAGAGAGCACACATTTACATTTTAAAGTTCTTTTTCTAGATTTACGTCTGGCAAAGTTTTTGAGTACATCATCAAAGTTAATTTTGCGCAACAAGTCTGCCTCAATCATCAGCAAAGATAAGGAATCAAGCCTTTCTTGTTTCATTGTCGATCTACTTGGATTGTTTGCACGTTTCAACTGAGAAAAAGAGCGCTCAGTTGAACAGTTCGTAACCATTAATGTTAAAAATATGCGCAAGGCGATTTCTACATTTGGAAAAGCACACTCGATGTTGTCTCTAACTATTAATTTGTAGAGTTCTGCATGACTGAACGTGTTGTTGTCAGATTTTGATGCACGAAACTTGTGGCGAATATATGAGTGGAACTGTTGTAGTTCAGTATATAAATTATTGTTCAGATCTTCAGGATAAGTGTAACAGTACAGCGACAGTTATATGGCAGATGTAAACGAAGTCCTGGTTATAATTTCTATATGTTTTATTTGACGGAATACATCATAAAATAATAAAGCAGCATACAAAAGATGTTGTCAATACAAAGTCCAGCCAGTAACTAACTTCTCTACCCCCCGCGTCACGGCTTGAGCGTCCTTAGTTACGTTTTCATAGGATGCTCAACCGTGCCTAGTTTTTGCACATCCCCTCCTAAGCTACTAACAGAGATGGTGCTCTGTTACATTCCTCCCTTTCTTTAAGAAGACTTTTCTTGAAAAGTCTTAATCCCTAACCTACTTATTCTAATTATTCTTTCCCTCACTAAAACCTTAACCCCAATATTATTTCTCCAACCCATCTTAAACTAACCCCCTCTTAACCAATGAACTTTATTTCTACTCCTTCGAGTCCAGTTCTCCACTTATCTCTTATAGCTAACCGCTATGTTCTGTTATAGATCTTCGTGAAGTGATACTTCTTCTTCGTTTCCGTATATGAGCCTACAAGGTTTCATTTAAAAAAAAAACAGTTCATAAGGAATTCCACATATTTACATATCCTACCACAAAAGCTCATTCTTGTATAGGTATCTATTATACATCATAATATTTCTGCCTTAAAAAATCTCAGTTTTATACAACACATATGTGTACCTTTTCGAAATACTTCTTCTTCTCTTCATAAGCGAATCCGCTTAAACCTTTTCATCACGATCATATATACCAATATCTGATCTCAAGTATAAAACGCCGTACTCTTCTGATACTACCTCAAACTCCCTATCGTCATCACTAACAGTATTACCTCAACATTACTAATTCTCCACTTTCAACCAACCTGAAATCACTCGCACACGATAGGAAGACAAAGAATCGGTGCGCACCGGAAAGTCAAAGAACTAGAACTCTTCCTCACAAAAACCACACTCACACTTACCTCCCCTATGTCGCCCTTAGACTTTATGTAATAAAGTCTAAAACAATTACATATCTTCCACAGTTCAATTATACCACTTATTATGGCAATTTCACAGTTTGCGCTGATATCTACAGCATCAAGCATCAACTACCAAAAATATTATTCACTCTTAAATGTCTATACACAAATCAAAAGGTCCATTATGGGCCCTATCATTATAAACATCACCTAACATAACCAAATCTCTCCTATACCTCACTCAGGAATACTCCATATCAGGTTCCCTATTAATCTCGCCGAAACTTCAGCAACCCACTAATGTCCATTTATTATGGGCATTTCACCTAAAACTTCCACCTGTCAATTTATGCCGTTATCAACAGCAACAAAAATACCGCCACCTTCTAACCTATCTACCCCATCACTGCTTGCAATCAATTTTATTCTTTATCAGTCCATATATCACGGACCCCCCAAAACCTCATGGCATTTTATCTATGTTCGCTGTGACCACAGCACTCCACACTGACAATGTTCATTTCTCACGAACATACTTACTTTCCTTTACTATTGTACTGATATCTTCGGAGTAAAACATGGCATTCAATTCGTGTTTTACTATTAACACTATTAACGCTGTCTGGCGCAGCAGTTATTATAAGCATTACCCACGTCCTAAAAAAAACCAGCAATCTCATGGCGCTTATTAAATTTCCATTACATCATGGCACTAAATCCATGTTCACTTCTGACCCCATGGAGACCATGTTTTAAAATTGCCCCACATCTTCTGAATGTAACCCTGCATCCAAAACTCCCAAGGACCCTATTAATTTTCTAACTCCCTCTTTAATATGGACCTGTTTAATTTTCTAACTCCCCACAACTGAACGTCAAACGAAAACTAATTTAAACATAGTCAGGGCAACTCAATAAGTAACATCATTATAACTTTTGTAAATGAAAATTAATAAACAAAGTAATATGCTAATATTTAACCAAAGTAAGCTAATTAAACTCACAATTCGTGAATAACTGGAGTCAAGACAAATCAAAATAGAACAATATCACCCCTCCCTGGTTTTCAACCGTTTATCCCCAACATTTTTCAAAATAAAACAAGCATCAATTTAAATTAAAAGAAAATATCTAGTGTTATCTAACACTACTGGTCTCTTTTACGGACCAGTAGTTTGTTCGCAAAAGACTCAAAACACAACAATCCTATTCTAAAATCAGATGGTAATCATTTTACAAAAGCAAGTCAATCAAAAAATAATATAATATACCATATATGATGCATTGAAAGATCAAATTCAATTAAAACCAACTGTCTTCTCGCTAAAGAGAAGAGATTATCCCCAACATTTTTCAAAATAACCAAACATAGTGAAATAATAATCAAATTCACATAGAATTAACTACTTAAAGTAACCAAATAACATTGGTCTCTTATACGGACCAATGTAATACATATCTATTCAGTGCTAGGAACACAAGTCATGCCTATTCCGTTATTCTTATAACAGAGGGAAAAAACAACTCAATGCTAAGCATTAACCCCAATATATATATATATATATATATATATATATATATATATATATATATATATATATATATATATATATTATATCTGTTACCTACAGTACTATATTCTCATCATAACGCAGAACAATATCTGTTCCCCTCAACCAAAAGTCATTAATCAACAAATGACCGTACTTTTTCTGGAAGTCAAGCATTGATTATTTCCCTTCCCAACATTCCATCTTTCACGAAACTATCCCACTGCGACACTACTGCACTTGACATACTAACCAAACAATTACTGTAAACTACAGCAAAAATTGCTCCATTTTCCAAGTAGTGTGGCTATTTCAGCACACCACAATTCATCTACTCAGTAAGGGAAACTGCAACTCAGCACAGCCATTTCCTAATCTAGTTGTTTCCCTGAATTTGATTTGTACCAACATTCATCCCGTTTACCACGGTGTCTCCTACAATGCTACAACCACCAACGAATGTCTATTTACTATAGACTTCACCAACACATCTAGCTACTAGATTTGTCAATAACTAATTCTACTTTTAAGTCTCTCGTCTACCCGACGCAACTAACATTTCATTCTCCTGCATCAGTACTTTCCAACATCTCACCACAACAACTCTAAACTATCCTCAACTTTCTCTTAACTTCGTTCTCACACCGCGATGGTAGTCAAGCCAGTCACACTTATCGGAACACGTTCTATAGTGCTCTATTTATAATACTCCGACGTTCATTTAGCTAATCACATTCTCTCCTTCTCTTGCTTACATCACTCATCTTTCACTACTACTCAAGGTTACTCCTATTTATCGGGACTCTTTCAGAAACAGTAAACAACACCGCATATGACTAACGACAAACCTCACTCCGATTGGGCAAACCATCTTCTCTCATTTCTCAGTATCAGGCATTCTTGCTTCGACATGTCTCTGCCAACAATACTAAATCTGTTTTATGAAACGTCATTCAAAATGTTAACTCTCTTTCTGTCAGCCTGTCATAAAATTTTCATTAATTCTGTCCAACACCACACATTCCAAACAAAAGACATCACACCTTTCCAATCACCTTCTTTATACTTCCCAACTTTCGCATACTCACTTACTCTGTCCTCCACGAAATCACCGGTATGTTTTATCAGCGTCACCCATCAGCCACTCTTCGCATATTCGCACGGCGCTCGTATTTATACTTCTCATATGCATTGACCATTGTGTACAAACAACCTCGTTCTCATCTCACCATTATTCTCGTATCACAACAACCTGACGTGCCTATACTATTACTTCTACAAAAAAAAAAAAAATTAGACACCAATTTAACATTCTAGCAATTACTCACCGCAGCCTAAGCGTGTCGATCACTTCCACACACAGTGACACAAGATATACCAAACGCCTCGTACATGCATGCGCTACTACTACTAATCACCTGACATCGTTCTATCCATACACTCCACCCCAAAAGACTTATCAAAGCTTCCTTCTTCAGCACGACGCAGCACACATGTTTGTCTACACTTTTACACATGCAAGAACAACGCATAACCAGACGAATTACTTCAATACTCAACAGGACTTTCACAATTCAACTGCTTTCTTATTTCCGCTTTTCTCAATCATCACAACCAAACACTACTCTCCGTCCTACCTAATTTCCACATCAAACTACTCCAACAGTCAACTACTCACTCACTTTATCTTAACCTCCTCATCACTTCATAATAATGATCTACTTCTTCGCGCTATTTTCAGGCTATAACAGTCGCACTACCCTCTCCACAGCAACACAACTTTTGAGCCGATATAACTCTCATCAAACTTGAATTACTCCAAGCTCAGTTACAAAATACTCAAATCTGCACGTATTTGTTATTTCCATATAGCCATGGTCTTATCGACTTCATGAGACTTCTAGCTTTTTCCAGCGACGCTTCAGCTTTTTGCCGTTTTTGTGTTCTACTTTCCAATAGATAAACATCTTTCTTTATAAAAGTATCATTCTCTCCCATCTTTGGAATTCGTCTCCTGGCTTTTACTACTTTTCTACCATATATACTGTTATCTTGTTCCAAAGAGTCACTAACTAAACATTTGTCTGCTTGCCTACCAGCAACCATACCGTACGAGGAAACATCTCGCTTCGAGTCAGGATCTGCTCGTAGTGCAATCCTCTCGTTCCCATTCATTCCTTTTAAATCCCTGTCTGGTGTACATTCTATACCAAAATCTGTGAGGTCTGAAGATTCTGATTCCAGAGACGACTCAAAAGATTCTTCGGTTCTACATCCATGATTATATATGCACAAACTTTTTTCATTTCTAGTCCTAACACTCTTTCTAATTTTCTTTCTGCTGTCTTTTGTCTTGGGTTGTCTAACCTCTGTAGCAGGTGTCTCTCTTTAATAGCAACAGGTGTCTCTCTTTGTCACTTTCAACTCAGTTGGTTTTGATTGAATTTTCCTTACTACTTTATCAATCGATGTCTGAGTACTCTTTTCCACACTACTGCCTGGCTGCGTCTGTGTCTCTCTTTCTCGTCTGACACTAAAGACTGAAGATACCTCCTGACTACCCAAAAATCTTGTCTGTGTTTTCTTCTCTGTTTTTCAACCTTGCTACCGAATATCGCAACTGTCTGATCTGAAACCAGTTCTCTCGCAAGGCTCTTGCGTTTTCACTATTTGAAGGCCAAGACCACTGTTTCTTATACAAATTCCTTTTCTGGCTATTACCAATTCCTAAATTTTTGTGTTGATTCATTACATATCTCTGTGTCTCCCTCTTATCTGGTTTCATATGTATATGGTTGATAACTTTAGAATTGTAACCACACTGGTTATCGTTCCTATTGATCGGCTGCCATCTATTGGGCTTGTCTACATCAAAACATCTTATATCTGTCTTGTGCTCCTGTTCGTTCGAGCGTCTGTCTCTTTATCAGTTTATCATAGACGAAATTCTGTCTACGTCCATCCTTAAGCTGTCCATTAACTCCGTCACACGTTCTAACTTCCTATAAAAGATATCCATATTAGTTCACCACGCCTTTATGATATGTTGTTTTCAATACGTAGGCAGCTTTCCTATCGCTATTCCATACTCTGCAAAAAGGTTATTCAAAGAACAAATCTTTAAAAACATGCATCAAGTTTTCAATTCTTCAATATCCTACAACAAATAATTATACATACATGCCTACTCCTTGCTGTTTTATTGCGGAGTTGAGTCTGCTTATTGCCGTGCCTACTCCAGTTAAAACCTGTGTTAACAAAACTTGTTCCTCTGCCATGCTGAAATATGCTGAAATAGTTTTGCTATACAACTTATATAAACAAATTCACAATTATAATATAGTTAATAGTTATCAATAAGTATACAACTGCAGGCGTATTTAAACTAGACAAGGGACGTAAGCATCTGTTTTTCGTCCTATAAAGATCAAGTGTTCTAATTAATTAATTAATTTTACTTAACACACAATGTTATGTTATATTAGTTAAATATCAATTATCTTAAATACCGTTATGGATGAATATATCTTCCACGAGTCCAAAAGGAAGTAAGTCCAAATCGTACCGACTGACGATTATGCTTGACAATTGTAGGCTTCACAGGAAAAAAACGAGCATGTTGTGTTTCTCGATTCCATCATAGATAAAGGAAAACTTCTGGACTCTTCTTTTCACCCATTGGCGGGCACCCTCAGATTTGTGGCTTCTTTTCACCCGAAAAAGGGGCACGTCTGGACTTCACCCGAAAAAGGGCACGTCTGGATTTGAAACGGCTCAAGCTGAGAAATGAAGCGATTACAATAGGTTCTCTTCTTCAGCAGGACGGCAACCCATTATGCCCACCCGCGTCCGAAAAGACCAAAGCAAGTAAATCGCATTCCATAACGAACTTCATAAGCTTGAGTTTGGTTTGGGTAAAGTCAGCTTGGTGTCGGCTGACTCAACTTTCAAAGCGATAAAACGACGATCTTCATGGTCTCTCAGCAAATGAGCTTGGCATGCATTGACTCATGTTTTACATCAGCGTGTAGGAATCTTGACCACAAACTTCTTGTAGTTAACAACGACAGCTCCAATAAGTGACCTCACTTCAGGCAGCCAAGGTTAATATAACGACACAATTACCTCAAGCAGCTTCCTGACTCAGTCGAACAGGGCAAAATCACAAACAAACTCACAACCATCCACCCCTGGGCGGGCTTTTGATGGTTGCAAGTCTTACTTTTAAGGTGATATTAAGAAAAACTGCCATCAAAACTTGAGAAAGCGTATAACGCGATTCATTCAACAAAACCTGGGAAGGTCGTATAGCGGTGATTCATTCAACAGAACCTGAGAAGGTCGTATAACAGCGGCGAGTGAGTCATCTGATGAAACAGCTGTTGTGACTCTTTGTTGTCGCAACCACAAGCATTTTGGAAGCGTGTTTATTAAAAGTTCTCCGCTGTGCCGTATGCTTCTATTTTCTTCACGTTTTGTCCGCAACAATCTAAGTCCGAAATCTTGGGATAGCGGCACAAAATCTGTAATGTAACAGTACAGCGACAGTTATATGGCAGATGTAAACGAAGTCCTGGTTATAATTTCTATATGTTTTATTTGACGGAATACATCATAAAATAATAAAGCAGCATACAAAAGATGTTGTCAATACAAGGTCCAGCCAGTAACTAACTTCTCTACCCCCCGCGTCACGGCTTGAGCGTCCTTAGTTACGTTTTCATAGGATGCTCAACCGTGCCTAGTCTTTGCACATCCCCTCCTAAGCTACTAACAGAGATGGTGCTCTGTTACATAAGCATTTATTAGTCCTTCACAACACTGAGATGTTTGTGGTACATCGACCAAACAAGAAAATCGAACTGCTAGATCATTATATACCTGTCCTCGTCTACTCATCTCTGTCTCAAGTTTGTCAACAATGGTGTAGAAAGCAGATATACGAAATTTGTCTCTCTGTGGTGTCCCCCAAATGCTTGGTGCCCTAGGCACGTGCCTTGTTTGCCTAATGGTTAATCCATCCCTGTATATATATATATATATATATATATATATATATATATATATATATATATATATATATATATATATATATATATATATATATATATACATATTCACGATATTTTCAGTTTGAAGAAAAACACACACACCTGTCACACCCATCAACACAACACCACCCACACACAACCAACCATCCACAAACACAACTCCACCAACACAATCACAACCAACCACCCACAAACACAACTCCACCCACACTCAGACAACTAACCACCCACCCACACAACTCCACCCACACACCTACACAATTCCACTCGCACAACTAACCATCAACCCACACAACTCCAACCACACACCCACATTCACAAAACCAACCACCCACTCACCCACTTACCCGCCCATAAAACCAAAAACCAACCCACACGTACGCACTCACGCACACATACAATGACAGACACAGTCGTTATAAATAAATAAATAAATAAATATATACTCACTATATTTTCAGTTTGTAATGTTCACTGGCGTTGACACGCGTCAGATGAAACTGACTATAAATGAGTTCCCTGAGAAATTTAAGGCCAATTTCACATTTCGATGGGGGAGGGCTGACAAACTGGACTCAGATGCAGACCTGTTTGAATCGTGCACCGTTCAAGAGGGAGGTACAATAGTTTTATAATTCTCTACATTGTAGATGATAATATTGAACTTGAATAACGAAGACACAAACAATAGATTGCACGATTTATTGCCTGGCATATTTCGCTGCATCTCGTCAGGTACATACTGCAGAATTAACGGACCCTGTTTGACCGTGCTAGGAAGATATGCGCCCAGGACACGCTGACAGAGGAATTTGAAACTCTAAAGAATGGATTAAACCTGAATGGGTACTCCACAGGATTTATAAAGCGCACACTGCCAACAGCAAAAAACCAAAACCAGACGAAACTGCAGTCCCTAAACTCAAAGTATTCATAGGGGTTAACGTCTTTCTCCGTAATCCCGTATATTCTCGTGAGCAAAGCAGCTGTGCGAGATTCGGTAGCGGATCGCGCCACGTTGGTTACTTACGGGGGTATGTGAGCCGGTCGCTCAGAAATCAATGGCAAACTACTGAGCGTAATCTTGCCTAGCACATCAACAGCAGCTGAAAGATGCTTGTGTTGACTGCAGTGACCTGTAAGGGATATGCAACGTTAAAAAAATAACACCTTTCCAGGGGATGACGTAATGTACCGTCTACAGAACCGGCACATTACAGCAGTCGGCCGAACATTCTGTGCTGCAGCTCCATTTATTAGGTACAGAACCACACCTAATCCCACCCCAGCAGTAAAAGAACCTGTTACTGTGTACACCAGATGAAATTGCAATTACCAATTCACATGTAGGTGCCAGTCTACCTACATCGGCAGAACAGAGCGGCAGCTGAACAACAGAGTTGCTGAACACATACCTCAATAGATTGACAAGATACTACACACAGGCGATGGGAGCCTAGGGAGACAGACATACCGGAAGCTTCCCGCTTCAGCAATTGCTAGGCATGTGTTGGAAAGCGGCCATGTGATTGACACAGAATGTCCATAATGATTAATCTGCATAGGCCAGTTTTGTGCAAACAGAAAGACATGTTAGTCAGTTTAAAATTACCGTGATAGACAATTGACATTACTGTGCGAACATGTGTATATTTCAGCTTGAAGGATTTATCTAGTTATTTTACTTTATGTTGTGTGAATTTTTCAGTATGAACCTGACGAGATGCAGCGAAATATGCTAGGCAATAAATCGTGCAATCTATTGTTTGTGTCTTCGTTATTCAAGTTCACAACAGGATAATATTGTTGATGAAAATGATGGTTAGTGTCCTAGTCATGACGGTTTGTTTTCCTCTATGGCAGTGTTGGTGTCTGTCTATGTGTGTGTGTATGTGTGTGTGCGCGTGTGTGTGTGTGTGTGCGCGTGTGTGGTGTGTATGTGTGTGTGTGTGCACCTTTGTGTGTAGCTTCAACTTAGTCAGATATGACTGAGCTACCCTATAACAGTAGACGGTACTACTTGCGTTCTGTTAGCGCCGAATGTTGGGTCTTAATCAGATATGTCTGGGCTACCGTATGAAAGTAGACGGTACTACCTGCTTCTGTTAGCGCCGAATGTTGGGAGGCGCTCACCAAACCCGACATTCCGCATTGTGCCAACGAATTCGGGCGGAGATGCGTAAATTGGGAGGTACAAGCCTTACCCTAGTGCAAGGAAATGCAACCTAAAGACTAAATGTTATGGCAAGGCAGATCAGGCCCTAAGCCTTGGTTGGCAACTGGTCTAGGATGGAAGCTCCAACAGGCGGACAGTTAGAGGATTGCTTTACTGATCCGGTAGCTTCTGCAGCTTGTCTTGTTCTAGGCGCATTGGTGTTACCTTTCCTCTGGAGTAAGAGATGGATCATGCTGCATGGGCAACACATGGTCTCTAAATTCAGCCCAGGCTTTGTGTTATGGAGAGGTATAACTCCATTTTACAAACTATCGTCTGTCAAGCCCGCCAGATACCAGTCATAACATTGAGATTTATTACGTCATTACTGTGAAGCAAACAGGACCGCAAGAGCTGTGAAGAAAAGCGGAACAGAAAAACCACTGCAGAAAACTTCCTCCAGAAACGTCAAGCATTCTTTGCCCACATTTTCAAAGAACATTTCGAGCCAAAATAGGCCGTACCAGCCATCTTAGAACTCACGGCTACATACTTTCAACCCGACTGGATGAACTGAATCGTCATCATAATTCTTGATGGACAAACAACACAACAGTCAGACCACATGATGTTTTATTACGTGCTTAGTCAGACCACGTGATGTTTATTACATCTTTACTCAGAACCACATGAGGTTCATTACGTCTTTAGTTAGCATCACCTGAGGTTTATTATATCTTTACTCGAAACCACTTGATTTTTATTACGTCTTTACTCAGAACCATGTGAGTTTTATTACATCTTTACTCAGAACCACGTGAGGTTTATTACGTCTTTACTTAGATTTACGTCAATTGTATTACATGTTTACTCAGAACCACGTGAGTTTTATTACAGTTGGCTCTGCCTTCCTTAACTGTCCTGTCTGTCATTCATTGTCCTAAATATGAAGAACATATAGTACAATACCAAGAGGTCAGCGTGGCCGAATAGATAAGAGCGCTGACTCTTAAACTTCCAGTACGTTGACGGTGGGATAGCGGGAACATCACTTGCACCGGTCAGTTGGATTTCAACGTCTCGTTAAGAAAGCATTGGCAATCTACTGAACGTAAACTTGGCCAGTAGACCAACCAAGAGCCACCAACAAACACATTAGAATAGAAAGTTTGAGGACAGGCAACATTGTTGTAGTACAACACCAGAAAACACATTAGAATAGAAAGTTTGAGGACAGGCAACATTGTTGTAGTACAACACCAGCAAACACATTAGAATAGAAAGTTTGAGGACAGGCAACATTGCTGTATTACAACACCAGCAAACACATTAGAATAGAAAGTTTGAGGACAGGCAACATTGTTGTAGTACAACACCAGCAAACACATTAGAATAGAAAGTTTGAGGACAGGCAACATTGTTGTAGTACAACACCAGCAAACACATTAGAATAGAAAGTTTGAGGACAGGCAACATTGCTGTATTACAACACCAGCAAACACATTAGAATAGAAAGTTTGAGGACAGGCAACATTGTTGTAGTACAACACCAGCAAACACATTAGAATAGAAAGTTTGAGGACATGCAACATTGTTGTAGTACAACACCAGCAAACACATTAGAATAGAAAGTTTGAGGACATGCAACATTACTGTATTACAACACCAGCAAACACATTAGAATAGAAAGTTTGAGGACAGGCAACATTGTTGTAGTACAACACCAGCAAACACATTAGAATAGAAAGTTTGAGGACATGCAACATTGCTGTATTACAACACCAGCAAACACATTAGAATAGAAAGTTTGAGGACATGCAACATTGCTGTATTACAACACCAGCAAACACATTAGAATAGAAAGTTTGAGGACATGCAACATTGTTGCAGTACAACACCAGCAAACACATTAGAATAGAAAGTTTGAGGACTTGCAACATTGTTGTAGTACAACACCAACAAACACATTAGAATGGAAAGTTCTAAAACATGCAACATTGTTGTAGTACAACACCAGCAAACATATTAGAATAGAAAGTTTGCCCCCCTCCCCCGATGTGTCCCCACCTTGTCGTGGTGGGGGGGGGGGGTCTTGCATGTCCCAGCGACCCCAAGTGCTATGCCGACGGAAGCACAACTACATGTCGGACAGTTCTTGGGATAGGGGCCAGACTAAGCGAGACACAACCTGCTGCTCTGCAGGTAGACTGAGGATAGCAGTCAAAGTCTAAATCAGGCGCACGACGCCGCTAATTCTTGGTCCGGACACATACTCTAAGGCTCCCAGTCGAGGGATATGGCTGAACGCCTCTAAGCCATAAACCCTCGGATGTGAGAGCCGGGCCGATACCCACCTACCGAAAAATGGAGGTGAGATGCTGAGCACGCTACATGCTTAGTTCAGATACTTGTTCGAAGGCTCTCAGCTGGGGATATGAGGGATCCCCGGATGAGAGGGCCTGGCCGTTTCTCGCTCACTGATGCACGGAGGTAAGGTGCTGAGCCGGCAGCACATGTAGCCTACCTCGTGAGCGAGTACTAAAGGTAGAAAAAGTGCCCCAGTCGCACGAAATGGTTACGAAAAATGTCTGTATCTATACTCATAGAGAGTGTAGTCAAAGGTGGAAAAACGTCTCAATAACACGAAATGGAACGCTTGGCTAGCGAATCCATTGCGTGGTCCGAAGTCCGAAGCGAAAGCTTACCTAGTGGATGTCGTCCGCAGACTGACCGTTCCTGGTTTGTGCTTGAGCGACCAGTGGCAAGCGAAATGCCCAATACATGGAAGTGAGGAATTAAAGCAGCCATGAGCAGGACGTGGCAATTCCTCGGGTGAGCCCAGTCTCAGAGCAATATGTGCCGGCTCTGCAATTATGGAAGCCTCCTTGGATAGCGGGGAATGCCCATGGTCTGCCCCTGCCTTCCCTTGAGGGTTGACCGTGATGTCTTTGACCGTTCTACCTTGACCAGCTGAGATGTGGGCGACACCACAACAATAAGAGTCTAACGTGCCTCGAAACCCGAGGAAGGCTAACCTCATTAAAAAATGCCCGCCGAAGTCGGAAGTGCCGGCCTACGGGTGGCAAAATAAAAACTGGCACTACGCAATTACGTCCGAGTGAAATGTCTTTCGTGGTCGGAAAAGCTCTGACTAACTAGTCTTCCGAATGTCCTTAACGTTCGGAACAGCTCTGACTAGCTAGTTTCCGATTGTCCCTCGTGCTAGGAACAGCTCTGACTACCTAGTTTTCCGAATGCCCCTCGTGTCCGGAACAGCTCTGACTAGCTAGTTTTCCGAATGTCCGTCGTGCCCGGAACAGCTCTGACTATATTGTCCCCGGGCACAACGACAAGCACATGTCCGAATCGAAAACTCGCTGAGTGGATACCGTCTGCAGACCGGTCTGGTTTGTGCGGGAACGGCCCGGGGCGAACTAAATGCCCAATATATTGAAGTGAGGAATTAAAGCAGCCTTGAGCAGGACGTGACGATTCCCTCGGTGAGTCCAGCACCAGGGCGCTATGTGTCGGCTCTGCAATTATGGAAGCAACATTGGATGGCGAAAAATGCCATGGACTGTCCCTGCCTTCCCTTGAGGGATGACCGTGAAGTCTCCGACTGTTCCAACTTGACCAGCTGGGATGTGGACGGTACCACAAAAGTGAGTCTCCCAGGAATGCTAACCTGGTCAAAAATGCACGCTAAAGTCGGATGTGTTGGCCCAAGGGTTTCGGCCCAAGGGTGCATAACAACATACCGCAATCACATCTGAAAAAACACTCCCGATGAACGCAAAGAAGAAGAAGAAGACAGTTTGAGAATATGCAACATTGTTGTAGTACAACACCAGCAAACATACTGGAATAGAAAGTTCGAGGACACACAACATTGCTGTATTACAACACCAGCAAACACATTAGAAAAGAAAGTTTGAAGACGTGCAAACATTGTTGTAGTACAACACCAGCAAACACATTAGAATAGAAAGCTTGAGGACATGCAACATTGTTGTAGTACAACACCAGCAAAAATATTAGAATAGAAAGTTTGAAGACATGCAACATTGTTGTAGTACAACACCAGCAAACACATTAGAATAGAAAGCTTGAGGACATGCAACATTGTTGTAGTACATCACCAGCAAAAATATTAGAATAGAAAGTTTGAGGACATGCAACATTGTTGTAGTACAACACCAGCAAACACATTAGAATAAAAAGTTTGAAGACATGCAACATTGTTGTAGTACAACACCAGCAAACACATTAGAATAGAAAGTTTGAGGACATGCAACATTGCTGTATTACAACACCAGCAAACACATTAGAATAGAAAGTTTGAGGACAGGCAACATTGTTGTAGTACAACACCAGCAAACACATTAGAATAGAAAGTTTGAAGACATGCAACATTGTTGTAGTACAACACCAGCAAACACATTAGAATAGAAAGCTTGAGGACAGGCAACATTGTTGTAGTACAACACCAGCAAACACATTAGAATAGAAAGCTTGAGGACATGCAACATTGTTGTAGTACAACACCAGCAAAAATATTAGAATAGAAAGTTTGAGGACATGCAACATTGCTGTATTACAACACCAGCAAACATATTAGAATAGAAAGTTGTAGAACATGCAACATTGTGCAGTACAACACCAGCAAACCTATTAGAATAGAAAGGTCTAGAACATGCAACATTGTTGTAGTACAACACCAGAAAACATATTAGAATAGAAAGTTGGAGAACATGCATCTTTGCTGTAGCAACACAAGGGTGTGAGTTCTGGACAATTTCCCAATCACTAAAGAAGACAATCCGGCTTGTGAGCTGCCGTGAGTGCAATATTGTTGATTTCATATTTCATGTATAGAAACAAATTAATAAAAAAAAAACTGTCATCAACTTACTGTCTTTAGTATACACTGCGGTGTAGGACTGGTGGGAGGGGGGGGGGAATGAGGGGGAGAGAGGTTCTTGAGCCTGAGGAATTAAGGCCGTCTGGTTAGTTCAGTCGCGCGCGAACTGTGCAGGTTAGGGTTTTCTTTGTGCCTCCGACAGAAAAAAAATCCACATCTTACCGAGGATTTGAAACCCGAGTTTCCCCCCCCCCCCTCCGATGTGTCTCCACCTTGTCGCGGTGGGGGGGGGGGGGGCTTGCGTGTCCCAGAGATTCCAAGAGCATTGTCGACGGATGCACAACTACATGTCGGACAGGCCTTGGGTTAGGGACCAGACCAAGAGAGACACATTCTGCTGCTCTGCAGGTAGACTGAGGATAGCAGCCAAAGTCTAAATTAGGCGCACGATGCCGCTACATTTTGGTCCGGACAATACTCAAAGGCTCTCAGCTGAACGCCTGAACGCCTGATATGCCATAAACACTCGGATGTGAGAGCCGGGCCGATACCCACCTACCGATAAATGGAGGTGAGATGCTGAGCACGCTACATGCTTAGCTCAGATACTTGTTCGAAGGCTCTCAGCTGGGGGATATGAGGGATCCCCGGATGAGAGGGCATGGCCATTTTTCGCTCACTGAACGCGCACGGAGGTAAGGTGCTGAGCCGGCAGCACAAGTAGCCTACCTCGTGTGCGAGTACTAAAGGTAGAAAAGTGCCCCAGTCGCACGAAATGGTTACGAAAATGTCTGTACCTATACTCATAGAGAGTGTAGTCAAAGGTAGAAAAACGTCTCAATAACACGAAATGGAACGCCTGGCTAGCGAATCCATTGCGTGGTCCGAAGTCCGAAGCGAAAGCTTACCTAGTGGATGTCGTCCGCAGACTGACCGTTCCTGGTTTGTGCTTGAGCGACCAGTGGCAAGCGAAATGCCCAATAGATGGATGTGAGGAATTAAAGCAGCCATGAGCAGGACATGGCAATTCCTCGGGTGAGCCCAGTTTCAGAGTAATATGTGCCGGCTCTGCAACTATGGAAGCCTCTTTGGATCGCGGGGAACGCCCATGGTCTGCCCCTGCCTTCCCTTGAGGGTTGACCGTGATGTCTTTGACCGTTCTATCTTGACCAGCTGAGATGTGGGCGACATCATAACAATAAGTCTAACGTGCCTCGAAACCCGAGGAAGGCTAACCTCATTAAAAAATGCCCGCCGAAGTCGGAAGTGCCGTCCTACGGGTGGCAAAATAAAAATTGTGAAATGTCTTTTTCGAATGTCTCTCGTGCTAGGAACAGCCTGACTACCCAGTTTCCGAATGCCGCTCATGTCCGGAACAGCTCTGACTAGCTAGTTTTCCGAATTTCCGTCGTGCCCGGAACAGCTCTGTCCGGGCACAACGACAAGCACATGTCCGAATCGAAAACTTGCTGAGTGGATACCGTTTGCAGACCGGTCTTTTGTCTTGGGTTGTCTAACCTCTGTACCAGTGTCTCTCTTTAATGCAACGGTGTCTCTCTTTGTCATTTTCAACTCAGTTGGCTTTGATTGAATTTTCCTTACTACTTTATCAATCGATGTCTGAGTACTCTTTTCCAGACTACTGCCTGGTTGCGTCTGTGTCTCTCTTTCTCGTCTGACACTAAAGACTGAAGATACCTCTGGACTACCCAAAGTCCTGTCTGTGTTTTCTTCTCTGTTTTTCAACCTTGCTACCGAATATCGCAACCGTCTGATCTGAAACCAGTTCTCTCGCAAGGCTCTTGCGTTTTCAGTATTTGAAGGCCAAGACCACTGTTTCTTATACAAATTCCGTCTCTGGCTATTACCAATTCCTAAATTTTTGTGTTGATTCATTACATATCTCTGTGTCTCTCTCTTATCTGGTTTCATATGTATATGGTTGATAACTTTAGAATTGTAACCACACTGGTTGTCGCTCCTATTGATCGACTGCCATCTATTGGGCTTGTCTACATCAAAACATCTCATATCTGTCTTGTGCTCCGTTCGTTCAAGCGTCTGTCTCTTGATCACTTTTATCATAGACGAAATTCTGTCTACGTCTATCCTTAAGCTGTCCATTAACTCCGTCACACGTTCTAACTTCCTATAAAAGATATCCATATTAGTTCACCACGCCTTTATGATATGTTGTTTTCAATACGTAGGCAGCTTTCCTATCGCTATTCCATACTCTGCGAAAAGGTTATTCAAAGATTCAAAAGCTTGAGGACATGCAACATTGTTGTAGTACATCACCAGCAAAAATATTAGAATAGAAAGTTTGAGGACATGCAACATTGTTGTAGTACAACACCAGCAAACACATTAGAATAAAAAGTTTGAAGACATGCAACATTGTTGTAGTACAACACCAGCAAACACATTAGAATAGAAAGTTTGAGGACATGCAACATTGCTGTATTACAACACCAGCAAACACATTAGAATAGAAAGTTTGAGGACAGGCAACATTGTTGTAGTACAACACCAGCAAACACATTAGAATAGAAAGTTTGAAGACATGCAACATTGTTGTAGTACAACACCAGCAAACACATTAGAATAGAAAGCTTGAGGACAGGCAACATTGTTGTAGTACAACACCAGCAAACACATTAGAATAGAAAGCTTGAGGACATGCAACATTGTTGTAGTACAACACCAGCAAAAATATTAGAATAGAAAGTTTGAGGACATGCAACATTGCTGTATTACAACACCAGCAAACATATTAGAATAGAAAGTTGTAGAACATGCAACATTGTGCAGTACAACACCAGCAAACATATTAGAATAGAAAGGACCAGAACATGCAACATTGTTGTAGTACAACACCAGAAAACATATTAGAATAGAAAGTTCGAGAACATGCATCTTTGCTGTAGCAACACAAGGGTGTGAGTTCTGGACAATTTCCCAATCACTAAAGAAGACAATCCGGCTTGTGAGCTGCCGTGAGTGCAGTGTTGTTGATTTCATATTTAATGTATAGAAACAAATTAATAAAAAAAAAACCGTCATCAACTTACTGTCTTTAGTATACCTTGCGGTGTAGGACTGGTGGGAGGGGGGGGGGGGAAGGAGGGGGGGGGAGAGAGGTTCTTGAGCCTGAGGAATTAAGGCCGCCTGGTTAGTTCAGTCGCGCGCGAACTGTGCAGGTTAGGGTTTTCTTTGTGCCTCCGACAGAAAAAAAATCCACATCTTACCGAGGATTTGAAACCCGAGTTCCCCCCCCCCCCCCGATGTGTCTCCACCTTGTCGCGGTGGGGGGGGGGGGCTTGCGTGTCCCAGAGATCCCAAGAGCATTGTCGACGGATGCACAACTACATGTCGGACAGGCCTTGGGTTAGGGACCAGACCAAGAGAGACACATCTGCTGCTCTGCAGGTAGACTGAGGATAGCAGTCAAAGTCTAAATTAGGCGCACGATGCCGCTAAATTTTGGTCCGGACACATACTCTAAGGCTCTCAGCTGAGCTGACCTATGGCTGAACGCCTCTAAGCCATAAACACTCGGATGTGAGAGCCAGACCAATACCCACCTACCGATAAATGGAGGTGAGATGCTGAGCACGCAACATGCTTAGTTCAGATACTTGTTCGAAGGCTCTCAGCTGGGGGATATGAGGGATCCCCGGATGAGAGGGCCTGGCCGTTTCTCGCTCACTGAACGCGCACGGAGGTAAGGTGCTGAGCCGGCAGCACATGTAGCCTACCTCGTGAGCGAGTACTAAAGGTAGAAAAGTGCCCCAGTCGCATGAAATGGTTACGAAAAATGTCTGTATCTATACTCATAGAGAGTGTAGTCAAAGGTGGAAAAACGTCTCAATAACACGAAATGGAACGCCTGGCTAGCGAATCCATTGCGTGGTCCGAAGTCCGAAGCGAAAGCTTACCTAGTGTATGTCGTCCGCAGACTGACCGTTCCTGGTGTGTGTTGAGCGACCAGTGGCAAGCGAAATGCCCAATAGATGGAAGTGAGGAATTAAAGCAGCCATGAGCAGGACGTGGCAATTCCTCGGGTGAGCCCAGTCTCAGAGCAATATGTGCCGGCTCTGCAACTATGGAAGCCTCCTTGGATAGCGGGGAACGCCCATGGTCTGCCCCTGCCTTCCCTTGAGGGTTGACCGTGATGTCTTTGACCGTTCTATCTTGACCAGCTGAGATGTGGGCGACATCACAACAATAAGTCTAACGTGCCTCGAAACCCGAGGAAGGCTAACCTCATTAAAAATGCCCGCCGAAGTCGGAAGTGCCGTCCTACGGGTGGCAACTACGCATTTACGTCCGAGTGAAATGTCTTGTCCGAATGTCTCTCGTGCTAGGAACAGCTCTGACTACCTAGTTTCCGAACGCCGCTCATGTCCGGAACAGCTCTGACTAGCTAGTTTTCCGAATGTCCGTCGTGCCCGGAACAGCTCTGTCCGGGCACAACGACAAGCACATGTCCGAATCGAAAACTCGCTGAGTGGATACCGTTTGCAGACCGGTCTGGTTTGTGCGGGAACGACCCGTAGCGAACGAAATGCCCAATATATTGAAGTGAGGAATTAAAGCAGCCATGAGCAGGACGTGACGATTCCCTCGGTGAGCCCAGCACCAGGGCGCTATGTATCGGCACTGCAACTATGGAAGCCACCCTGGATGGCGGAAAATGCCATGGACTGTCCCTGATTTCCCTTGAGGGATGACCGTAAAGTCTACGACCGTTCCAACTTGACCAGCAGGGATGCAGACGATACCACTAAATTGAGAGTCTCCCAGGGGTGCTAACATGGTCAAAAATGCACGCAGAAGCCGGATGAGTTGGCCCAAGGGTTTCGGCCCACGGGTGCATAACAACTCAACGCAATCACATCTGAAAGAACACTCCGGATGAACGCAAAGAAGAAGAAGAAGAAACCCGGGTCTCCTGGAGGAGGACCCGACGTTGTTGCCACTGGGCCAGGCGCGCTGGCATTTCACATAATGTTAGAGAAGAGTTCGTAGAGGAACAAGATTTTAACAAATGGACTACACCATGTCTAACATGGGTACCATGCCACATTCTGGGAAGCAAATGCAGCCGGTGTGACAGTGACGACATCACCCACCGAGTGCTGATATTGTCTATACAAATATAGGGCTAGTACTCATATAGAAGAATACAGAAGGTGAGATGAGCTTTCATAGCACTGAGACATTTGTGGAAGTCAAAGGAAGTTACACTTAGCACCAAACTGAGAATTTTTAACCCCAATGTTAAATTGGTGCTACTGTATGGGTCTGAAACATGGAGATCAACTAACAGAATTACTCATAAACTATACACATTTATTAATGTGTGCCCGCGCAGAATAGTGTGAATATAATGATATAACAGAATCACCAATGTGAAGCTCATGGATAGAACTAGACAAGTCCCAGTGAACCAAAAGGTTAGGAAAAGACGCCGGCACTGGATAGGACACACACTGAGAAAACCTGAGAGCAATATAACTAGACACTCTCTTGTCTGGAACCCACAAGATAGGACACACACTGAGAAAACCTGAGAGCAATATAACTGGACACTCTCTTGTCTGGAACCCACAAGATAGGACACACACTGAGAAAACATGAGAGCAATATAACTGGACACTCTCTTGTCTGGAACCCACAAGATAGGACACACACTGAGAAAACCTGAGAGCAATATAACTGGACACTCTCTTGTCTGAAACCCACAAGATAGGACACACACTGAGAAAACATGAGAGCAATATAACTGGACACTCTCTTGTCTGGAACCCACAAGATAGGACACACACTGAGAAAACCTGAGAGAAGTATAACTGGACACTCTCTTGTCTGGAACTCACAAGATAGGCCACACCCTGAGAAAACCTGAGAGAAATATAACTGGACACTCTCTTGTCTGGAACTCACAAGATAGGACACACCCTGAGAGCAATATAACTGGACACTCTCTTGTCTGGAACTCACAAGATAGGACACACCCTGAGAGCAATATAACTGGACACTCTCTTGTCTGGAACTCACAAGATAGGACACACACTGAGAAAACCTGAGAGCAATATAACTGAACACTCTCTTGTCTGGAACTCACAAGATAGGACACACACTGAGAAAATCTGAGAGCAATATAACTGGACACTCTCTTGTCTGGAACCCACAAGATAGGACACACCCAGAGAAAACATGAGAGCAATATAACTGGACACTCTCTTGTCTGGAACCCACAAGATAGGACACACACTGAGAAAACCTGAGAGCAATATAACTGGACACTCTCTTGTCTGAAACCCACAAGATAGGACACACACTGAGAAAACATGAGAGCAATATAACTGGACACTCTCTTGTCTGGAACCCACAAGATAGGACACACACTGAGAAAACCTGAGAGAAGTATAACTGGACACTCTCTTGTCTGGAACTCACAAGATAGGACACACCCTGAGAAAACCTGAGAGAAATATAACTGGACACTCTCTTGTCTGGAACTCACAAGATAGGACACACCCTGAGAGCAATATAACTGGACACTCTCTTGTCTGGAACTCACAAGACAGGACACACACTGAGAAAACCTGAGAGCAATATAACTGAACACTCTCTTGTCTGGAACTCACAAGATAGCACACACACTGAGAAAACCTGAGAGCAATATAACTGGACACTCTCTTGTCTGGAACTCACAAGGCAAACCAAGTAGCGAGAAACCTAAAACCAGACAGAAGAGAATGGGGTCTCGAGGTAAGGTGTCCGCCTCGAGTGCTGGAGGTTCGGGTTCAAGCACCGGTGAGGGCCGGGATATTTTCACGTGGACGTCTAATAACAAAATGTCCCATGGTCTCTGGGTAGTGAGATCGGACGCCCGTGTGTTTTGTTGCGCACGTAAAAGTTCCCCAGGCAGTTGGAAATCGAATCAAAGTAGCCTAAAGGCGAACCAAGGCAAAATTTCGAGTTAAAAGTCTACTCAAAGTATTTCAGGATCCTCGCCGGTGCTACAGAGTTCTTGCACTGAGCTGAGATTCTCCGGACTCGGACCTGATTTATAGTGTGTTTACTTTTGTCTGCCCCAATATAAAATTCCATATCTCAGTAATCAACTGAAGGAAAATGATGAGATTTAGCATATAACCTTATCATTATGTCCACCCAACAAAAAAATGTTTGTTCTGGAGATTTTACAGCAGATTTCAAAGTTTCTTTATATGCGGTATATAATTTACGGGTCAGAGATGAAGTTCATAATTTTAAATGTATTACAGCGTAGCCAGACAATCAGCGTTCAATGTTGAATATTTTACGTGTTTCATGGGATTGGCCTTATGCCAAGAACCCCGCGTTGTTTAAACTGGGACTGTTCAGAGGTGTCTCAAAATGTGGGTTATTTCATGAAACCTGATTAATATATTTAAAAAAAAAAATCTTACCACTTATCGCTAACATTGAAATGTGTGAATATTTTTCAATGGGATTGAATGCGAAATTGTGTATACACTTCAAAGCATCGCTATGAAGTTGTACACATATTTTTGTCAAGAAGCTGATCGCAGGAAATTGTTTTATACTATTACAAATTCCGAAAAAAGAACAGTGCATGCATTGGGTTTGAGTAAACGGTAATTTCGTCGATGTGTGCAAGAATCTGGAATTAAACTACCACGCAATAACCAAACGGTAGGTAGAAAGGTTATTGTAGACAGCTTTGACAAAGATGTCATAAGGCGAGCTATTATAAAAATGCTTTAAAAAGTCGCTTAAATGTTGACAGGGTCAACTTCATTGCACCGGGTTCTATCCCATATGGCTCGGTCTCTTTCCGCAGCGCGGAAAACATCGCACAAAGCACGAACTCCGCAGCTCTAGCGACGACCCACATAAGTCTCCGAAAAATTTAACTCGTGAACCGAAGGATGCGGCCAGGGGGATCGAACCCACAACCTTTGGAGCCCGAGTCAAAAGGTTTGATCACTTCGCCACGGAGACTCCTAAAATTATAAAAATTTTGGAATTTATATCCAGGATTATCCAGCATTATAAAAATGCTGGATGCCAAAGAAACAGTGAGTGTAAGAAAACTTAGGGTTTGGTTGGGTAAGAACAAATCAAATCAAATCAATTTTATTTTAAAAGGGTCACAAATTGGGCACGCAGGCCCGTCTTACATTCGGACCTTCCAATCACTTCATCTTTCGTTCATCAAGAGCATTATACATTCACATAGGAAGAAAAATAAACCATTGTGAAATGAATGTTGTGAACATACACAAGGCAAATTACCATGTTATGAGGCCCATCTCCCACCTATCCACACATTACCCCACCCATACACACACACACCCACCCCTCACCTACCTACCCACACACAAACCCAGGGACACATAATACCCCACCAACCGACCCATCCCCCTCACGCACATCCCCCTTGCACACACACTGCCCTCACGTGTTCCCCCAACCCAAACACACTCGCCACCCATAAATATCCCCCACAGAACCCACACATCCCGCGACCACCCACATACACATCCTAACCCACACATCCTCTCCCCCACCCACACTTCCAACCACCCATCCCCCAGCAACACCTCCATCGACCACATACTCCCCACCCACGCACACACATCCCCCACCAACCCACACATCGCACATTCACTCACGCATTCCCAAACCATACACACACATCCCCACCAACTGACATCTCCCTACCCCCACACACACACATCTCCATAACTACCTACACATCCCCAATCCACTCACACACACCCCACCACCCACACATACATCCTCCACTCACCCACACTATGCCCTAACCCAATCCCCCACCACACACATACCCCACCTGCACATCACATACATCCCCTACCACGCAATATTCCCAACCCACGCACCACACACATATCCCTCACCAACGCATCCCACACTCACATACCACCACACATCCCCACACCACATATCCCCTACCCACATACCACACAATATCTCCACCCACACCCACACATATACACTCACCCACCCACCCCACATAACACCACCCACACACCACACAAAAACCCCACCCACACTCACATACCCCACCCACACACCACACACATATCCCCAACCAACACACCACACACCTCTCCCCACCCACAGACACATTCCCCATCCATCCACCAACACACACTCACTCACCCACACATCCTCCACTACGCACCCACACCCCACTCCCAACCGAACATCTCTCGATAACAATACCCCTACCCACACACATTCTCCACCCACTCACGCATCCCACCCCGACACATACACATCCCTCACCCACCTACACATCCCTAAGCCACTCACACACCCCCACCCATACATTCCCCATCCACGCACACATCCCCCACACACCCCCACCACCCACACATACTTTTCCAAACTACTACACATCCCCTACCACCCATACACACATTCCTCGCAATCATCACACACACCCCCACACCACACACTATCTCCCACCCACACACATATCCTCACCCATACCACCACAAACATACCCCCCACCAACATACCATGCATACATCCCCCACCAACACACCACCCACATATCCCAAACTCACACACCATACACTTCTTCCCACCCGCCCTTAAATCCCCAATCCACCCACACAATCCCCTACCAACACAACCCCACCACCCACACATACTTCCCCAAACCATCCACACATCTCCACCCACCCACACAAATCCCCCACCCAAACACACATCCCTCGCACCCGTCCCATACACACATCCGATCCGCCACCCATAAACACATACCCCACACCCATTCCCACACCCCTACTTTCACCCCCATAGAGCTATTCAAAACAACTTTGTGGAAAATTATAAGGACATTATCTTCACTTTTAGAAAGTACAAGGGCGGTAGAAATATTCTTTGCGAGCAACCGCATTTAGGAGCCATGAGAAGCAGATACATACGAATATGGATACGCCTTGTGTTTGTCATCCGAACTGGCGGGGGCATTTGCATTACTGTAAAAAAAAAAGTTTGTTAGCGATAAATCACTAGTTTTCCATCAAAACATCAAAGAAATGTCGCCGCTTTTCATGATTTAAGTTGCTTTTGGACATATCAAAGACATATTCCTTGGGTGGAGGTAAATATAAGACGGCAGGAAAAATTTCCTAATGATGCAACAGACAGTTTTCAAAATAATTGATCGTGAATGACGGCATTCATTTCTGGACATACTATAGGAGTAGAACGCAGCACTTATGGGTTGCACCCGTGTGCCGTGATGTTATCCGTCGACTAAACTAAACTTCTTCTTCTTTCATTCGCCTGAAATATGTCTATAACAGCAATGTTGTCTCCTGTATGAATCTAACAGTCTTTTTTAGTTCACTCAGCGGTCCATGGAGTTTATCTTCCACCGTTGTCTCTCTAGGCCAGAAGGTTCGCCTGGATATGTTGTTGTTTGGGCAGTCCTGGAGTATGTGCTTTGCTTTTTGCGACGCCAAACCACACGTGCACATGGCTGAGTCACCAATCTTGAATTTTGTATACATGTGGTTGCGTAATCTATTGTGTCCTTTTCTGAGGCGCAGAATAATGACCTGTTCTGGTCTGTCCATAACGCGGTAATCGTCTTGAGTAGAGTTTGGTGGCCTTCTGACTGATTTGATCATTCTTTTTTTTTTTTTGGTGGTATGTAATGGGCACATCAGGTTGTTCTTCTTTTGCTCCTTCCTTAGCCAATCGATCAGCTCTGTCGTTTCTGGGGACTCCACAGTGGGATGGTATCCACTGTATGGTGACCTTATGCTGACTGCTAAGTTCAGAAAGTAGTGCCCTTAGAACTGGCAATTTCCCAGACAGGAGCGCCTCTATTACTGATTTTTGCATCTGTCAATATCACCACAGGATGTGTGCCATGGGTGGTATTTTGTAATTTCTCTGTTGCTATCTCGATTTCAGCATCATAGTTATGGCAGTACTTTCCTGTGGGAACTCTGGCCGTATCCCTAGTATTATTTAGGTATTCTATGTACATTCCCGCTCCTCCATTTCGAACAGCATTTTGTGCTGACCCATCTGTGTAGACTCGGATCCAGAGATCCTGTGGGTATTCGTCATCAAGGAAGCTGAGAGTGGCTGTTCTGCGCTGTACACTGTTCTGTTCTTCCTTGTCAAATATTCCTCTCACTTTTGTTAGGATTTGTAGCGATATTCTATGTTCATATTTCCATGGGGTTCGCTCTGGAGTAGTTGTCAGGGGGATACCAACTGTGGGCAGATCGGTGGTTTCTCTGCAGAGTCGTTTGGCCTGGTGGATAAAACTACTTCTTTTCAACCGCCCCATAGCTAAGTTTTCAAATCGGTTCTTCATAGGGTGGCCTGGCAAGCTGAGGAACTTTTCTGCTTGTATTAGTGGTTTTGTATCTCTGCGTTCTCTCAGTGCTTGCGTCCTCCCCATTTTCTCCATTGCTACTATAGGGGTTGATCTCATCCCTCCTGTGATGACTCTAAGAGCTTGATTTTGCACTTTGTCCAGCTCTTGTAGTGTGGTTTTTGATGCTGAACACCACGCATTTGATCCGTATTCCAGGTGTGGTCGTATGCTCTGTTGATAAACTTTGCTAAGTATTTTCCCACTGGCTCCCCATGTGGTTCCACTTAGCTTTCTCAGGATGCCTATTTTCCTTCTGGCTGTTGATACTGCTTCTGTGATGTGTTTTCTTCTTGTCAGCCTGTCGTCGAATGTTACACCAAGGTATGTAGGTTCTTTATTTTCTCTGAGGGATGTTCCATTTATCTGGATGATCCCTGCCTTTTGCTTTCGGAGAGAGGGTAAATAGAGGGGTGCTGCACTTGTCAGTGTTTATGCTGACACGCCATCTATCCGCCCATGCTTCAAATGTATCTACAGCTCTTTGTAGCAATATGGTGGCCACTGATGCATGTTCATGTGTGCTCCACAAAAACAGGTCATCAGCGTACATTGCCTCTTTAATTCCATCCGGCAGATTAGCAACAAGATCATTGATGAAGATTAGGAAAAGTTTGAGGGACAAGACTCCCCCCTGGGGAACACCGTGACGCAATAGTACTTTCTTACTCTTGAGACCGTCTTTCTATACTCGGGCTCTTCTGTTGTGCAAGTATGCTTTCACTCATTTGAACATTCTGCCATTGACTTTACAGTTTCTCAGTTTCCTCATCAGACCTTCTTTCCAGACTTTCTCAAAGGCTTTATTCAGATCTATCCATGCCGCAAGTACCAGCTTCTTTTCTTGGAATGCATCCTCATTTTCTTGAGAGAGATAGGTTGTCTGATCTTCTGTAGAGTAACACTGCCTAAAGCCGGCCTGTTGTGGCACATGGATGTCTTCACCTTCAATGTACCACTGTAATCTGTGATTAATGACGCGTTCCATTGTTTTGCAGAGACAGCTGGTGAGGCTAATTGGTCTGTAGCTGGAGGCAATGGAACTGTCTTTCCAAGATTTTAGAAGGGGTATCATGATTGCTTCTCTCCAGACTTGTGGAAAACTGCCTAAGGTCCAGGTGTTATTGCAGATCTGTAACAGCTTTGCTTTGGCCTCTGTTCCTAGGTTCCTGATCATTTCATTGAAAATACCATCAACTCCTGGTCACTTTCTAATTTTCAGTTTTGATATGGCTAGCTCCAGTTCACTGATTGTGATAGGTGCGTCCATAACCTCATGTACTATTTCCTTCTGTCCTGTATGTTGCCATTTCTCTCGAATCTCTTGTTGTTTCTCTGGACTAATTTCTATATTGTTATCTTGTGCGAATGAGTCTCAAATGGTCAGCTGCTTGCTTTCCTGTTAAGATGTTTCCGTCTTTATGTAGTGCAATTTTTGAGCTTCTCTCTGTGCCCTCATCGTTAAGCTGTTTTATCAGCTTCCACGGCTTCCTTGTGTCTCTTTCAAAGTTCAGTGACTCTGTTTACTCCTGCCAGCTTTTCCGTCTAGCCTGCAGCTTGGCCCTTTGAAATTTGGCTTTTGCGTGCTAGCATTTATTGTGGTGCTCTTGGCTGGGTTTGGCCTCTGCTTGCCTTCTACACACTTCCACATCATTATGTAACTGTTCCAGTTCACTGCTCCAGTAGGGTTTATAATGTTTACAGGCTCCTCTTGGTACTGTTTCTCGTGATGCCTGTAGTATGCATTTTCCAAACTCTTCAACTACTTTATTTATGTCCTTCTCAGTGTTCAGGTTTCTAACCAGTATGTTGGTGCGATGCTTGTATATTGCACAGTCTGTTTTCTTGTAGTTCCACCTTGAGAGAGTGCTGCTTTCACTTACAAGATCATTTTCTACAGTAAAAAAAGACAGGCCGATGGTCAGTGCCACCTAACTGTTACCCAACAATTCGTTTAATGTTCCACTCCAGGTCTGGTGAATGAAAAGCCAGATCACGTGTAGTTGTAGTGTGCCATGATCTCGAGTAGAAGGTATGTGGGTCAGACAGCTTGTTAATCAAGATGAATCTATTCTCATCCTGCCAGTTTTCAAGACTCTCTCCTCTCTGGTCCATGTGATCATAGCCCCAGCTCTGCGAGTGGCTGTTGAAATCGCCACACACACAAACACACACACACACACACACACACACACACACACACACACACACACACACACACACACACACACACACACTAAACTAAACTTTGTGTGAACTGATCACTTTGTATCCATGTCTAATGTGCAGGACTGGTTGACGAGTGTGCAATTGTGAATCCTTGTGTGAACTGCTCACTTTATGTCTTTGCCTAATGTGTAGGACTGGTTGACGAGTGTAAACTGTGAATCCTTGTGAGAACTGATCACTTTGTTTGCTTGTCTAATGTGCAGGACTGGTTGACGAGTGTGCAATTGTGAATTCTTGTGTGAACTGCTCACTTTATGTCTTTGCCTAATGTGTAGGACTGGTTGACGAGTGTAAACTGTGAATCCTTGTGAGAACTGATCACTTTGTTTGCTTGTCTAATGTGCAGGACTGGTTGACGAGTGTACAATTGTGAATCCTTGTGTGAACTGCTCACTTTATGTCTTTGCCTAATGTGTAGGACTGGTTGACGAGTGTAAACTGTGAATCCTTGTGAGAACTGATCACTTTGTTTGCTTGTCTAATGTGCAGGACTGGTTGACGAGTGTACAACTGTGAATTCTTGTGTGAACTGATCACTTTGTTTGCTTGTCTAATGTGCAGGACTGGTTGACGAGTGAGTGTACAATTGTGAAGCCTTGTGTGAACTGATGACTTTGTTTCCATATCTAATGTGCAGGACCCGTTGACGAGTGTACAACTTTCAGCCCTTGTGTAAACGCAAACACGTGTTTGGACACGGAAGCTGGATTCCTGTGTGACTGTCAACAAGGATACAGCGGGATGACGTGCAGAGCTGGTTAGTTTGTTGTTGTTGTTGTTGTTGTTGTGTGTGTGTTTGTGATGAAGACGATGATTATGTTAAGGTGGTCGTTTTTCTGATTATGTTGATGATATTGATGATGAAGATTATGTTCATGATGATGATGATGATGATGATGATGCTCATTATGATTATGTTGATGCTGATGATAATGATGAAGATTATTATGCTGATGATGATTATCGTGATTACGTTGATGATGATGATGATGATGATGACGCTGTTCATGTTATGATAATGTTGATGATGAAGATGAAGATTATGTTGATCATGATTATGTTGATGATGATTATTATGTTGATGATGATTATGTTGATGACGATGATGATTATGTTGATAATGATAATTACGTTGATGATGATTATTATTTTGATGATGATGATTATGTTGCTGATGATGATGATTATGTTGTTGATGATGATGATTATGTTGATAATGATGATGATTATGTTGATGATGATGATTATATTGACGATGATGATGATGATGATGATTATGTTGGTGATTATATTGAGGATACTGATCATGATTATGTTGATGATGATGAAGATTATGTTGGTGATTATGTTGAGGATGATGAAGATTATGCTGATCATGATTATATTGATGATGATGATTATGTTGATGATGATTATGTTGATGATAATGGTGATTATGTTGATGATGATGAAGATTATGTTGATGAAGATTATTATAATAACGGATATGAAAATGACGACGATAATGATGATGATGAATATCTTCTTGCGCGTTCATCAGGAGAGTTTTTTTTTTTGGGGGGGGGGGGGGGGGGACTTGATTGCGTTGTGCCTGTTTACAGCTGAGCTACGTTCTTGCGCCGTTAGGCCGACAGATCCGACTTCTGCGGGCATATGTTGATCGGGTTAACTTTCCCGGGAGATGATGAATATTATGTTGATGTTATTGCTGGTGCAGATTATAATGATAATTATGATTGCAAATGATGTTGTTGATGATGGTGATGGTGATTATGTTAGTAATGATAATGATGACCATGATGACGACGATTATGATGATGATGACGATAATTATTAGTTTGAAAACGACTGTAAAATGCAATATTTCTCTGAAACAGTACATACTGTTTGTAGGAACCAGTATTTCATAGATACACCCCATACCACTGATTGTAGGAACCAGTATTTCATGACACGCCCCATACCACTAGTTAGTTAGTCGCGGTTCCAACTTCACAGCAACGGGTCGTCCCCATTATGCTCCGTCCCTGTGCCAGTGAATATCACATAAAATGTTCCTCATTGCTCCATGTGAAAAGTAGAAAAGACAGGAGTCTCGACAAACATCAGCCCGCTCAGGCACACTATGGATAATGCCGCCTCCAGAATGTCACCACAAAAGTCCTCTGCGAAACATACAATTTATCCTTGATGGAAGTGGCAGTCACTTTCCCAACCAGATGTTCACCTACAAAGTCTCGATGTTTCTAGATGTTGTTGTTCCGTTTGTAGATGTTTTCTAGTCAGCTACGCCATTTTTCGAGCTTGCAGTTCACTCCACAACACCTCGGACAGATGTAAAAAACATTTCACTGTACATAATGCCGTCTGCAGAATGCCAAAACAACAATCCTCCACGAAAGCACAGTTCATTGTCAAAAGAAGCGACAGTCACCAGAAGACCAGCAGCCACACATTTCTGCATAAGGCACAAAAACCGGTCAATTCTGGGACATAACCAGCCCCTATTGCTCTGAACATTCAGTTCACGCTCCACAACCTCGGGCAGATTTAAAAGCATTCATACGAAATTTACAGCTCACAGCGTCGCGCCACGCACTCAACTCAGTAGCAGGGCGACGGAACCAAAAACTACCAGTCCAACATGAGGAAAATGCGAATGCAAACGGTAGCCACGAGCATAAACAATCCAGAGGCCTTAACCGTTTCACTGCCTATCCTCCATGTTCGTGACCAGTATTGCGTGACACTGCACATACCACAGACTGTAAGAACCAGTATTTCACAGACACACTCCATACAACTGATTGTAAGAACCAGTATTTCATGACACAGGACACATCACTGATTGTAAGAACCAGTATTTCATAGACACACTCCATACCACTAATTGTAAGAACCAGTATTTCATAGACACACTGCATATCACTAATTGTAAGAACCAGTATTCCATAGACACACTGCATATCACTAATTGTAAGAAGCAGTATTTCATAGAAACACTGCATACCATTGACTATAAGAACCTGATTCTCGCAGACAGTAAACATTACTGAATATAAAAACCAGTGTTTCACATACGTAGTACATACCGATGACCATAAGATATAGTATATCACAGACACGGCACATACCACTGATGATAAAAACCAGTATTTCACAGATATAGTAAATCCATACTCTATAAAACCAGCATTTCACAGATATATTACATCAATACACTATAAGAACTAGTATTTCACAGACACAGTATAACACATAACATACACTACAAGAACCAGTATTTCACGGAAGTAATACATACCATCGACTATAAGTACCAGCATTTTATGCACAAACGCACACTATATATCACTGATTATAAGAACCAGTACTTCACAAACACAGTAGATACCACTGGCTATAAAAACCAGTATTTCACAGAAAAATGTACATATCACTGTCTATAAGAACCAGCATTGTATACACACAGTACATACCATTGACTCTAAAAACCATTGTGCCACAAAGCACATACCACTGACTATAAGAACCAGTATTTCACAAACGCATTGGATACCACTCGATTCTAAAAACCATTGTATCACAAAGCACACAGCACTGGCTATAAGAACAAGTATATCATAGAAACAGGGCATACCACTGACTATAGGAATCAGTACTTCACAGACACTGTGGATACCACTGACTATCATCATCATCATCATCATCATCATCATCATCATCATCATCATCATCATCATCATCATCATCATCATCATCATCATCATCTTCCACTTCTGCCGTCGAGCGTCGTGGGGAGGAATAATTTGCGTTCCCGGTGGACGGCACTGGATAGTGTAATTCCGTGTGGTTGTACAATGTCTCTGATGTCGTCAATCCATTTTCTTCTTGGACGTCGTCGTGGTCTCGTCGCAGATGATCTTTGATGTAAGGCCAGTGATGGTAGTTGCTGATGTTGCATTCTAACGACATGGCCAATCCACTTGATCTTCTGTCTTTCAATAAATGTGGCACAAGGTGTTGATCCCACAGTCTGTCTGATAGTAGCATTTCTTACTTGGTCTCGGATTGTTAAGTTGGCAGCTCTCCTCAGGCATCTAATTTCGCAGGTGCTGATTTTGCGCAGGTGTAATTTGGATAAAGTCCAGGTTTGAGATTGATAGCATAGGGTTGGTGTGAATATGCTGTTTATTATCTGTCGTTTTGCGGACATGGGTATGTTTGGATCAGTAAGGGTGATAGTTGATATGTAAGTGCACTAGCTTTTTGACATCTGATTTCAATGTCTCTGTACCACTGACTATAGGAACCAGTATTTCACAGACAATGTACATACCACTGACTATAGGAACCAGTATTTCACAGACAATGTACATACCACTGACTATAGGAACCAGTATTTCACAGACACTGTACATACCACTGACTATAGGAACCAGTATTTTACAGACACTGTGCATATCACTGACTATAAGAACCAGTATTTCACAGACACAGTGCATATCACTGACTATAAGAAC
>JACEFZ010028446.1:97500-162500 GCA_014155875.1 Cepaea nemoralis
AAGAAGAAGAAGAAGAAGAAGAAGAAGAAGAAGAAGACGTTTGAACGTGTATTAAGAAAGAGATCTGAGAAAGCTGTCCTCATTATTTCAGAGCACCAAAAGTCAGGTCCTGTGAAGTTCATGGCAAATTACATTAGCGACTCTTTTGGATACTTCTACACTTCTGGGAAACTGGAGGCCAACCAAAATTACACGTTTCTGTTAAAAGTAAGTGTTGGTGTTTCTATTTGAAGTAAGTGTGCCGTTTGCCTGCTCTACGATTGTTCTTGTTTGGTTGTCTTTTACTTTCTGTTGAGTTCTTTCATCAAGATGTTGTGGGGATGCGAGCAGACATCTTTACATAGAAGATTACATCATCATCATCAGAATCACAACTACGACCACCACCACCACCATCACCTCCTCAACCATCTTCATCTTATCTCCACCATCACACCATCATCTCCACCATCACACCACCACCACCAACATCATCGTAATTATTACCGTCATTATCATCAGCATCCTCTTCAAAATACGACCACAACGACCATCATCATCATAAGCATCATCATAATTATCACATCACTGTCATCATCACCATTATCAACATTAGCATCATCACTGTCACTATCTTCATCAACAATATGTACATCATCATCGTTATTATCATCATCACCATCACTATCATCATCATCATCATCATCATCACTATCATCATCACCATCACTATCATCATCACCATCACTATCATCATATCATCATCATCATCATCATCATCATCATCATCATCATCATCATCATCATCATCATCATAACCATCATCAGAATCATGGTCTTCATCATCGTCATCTTTATCACCATCATCACCATCATGAACATCAACATCATCGACACCACTCTTCAAATAACTCTTCACATTACTCTTCACACCACTCTTCACATTAATCTTCTAATTACTCTTCACATTACTCCTCACATTACTGTTCGCATCACTCTTCACATTACTCTTCACATTATTCTTCACATTATTATTCACACCACTCTTCACATTATTCTTCACATTATTCTTCACATCACTCTTCACATTATTCTTCACATTATTCTTTACATAACTCTTCACATCACTCTTCACATTATTCTTCACATTATTCTTCACATTATTCTTCACATTATTCTTCACATTACTCTTCACATTATTCTTCACATTATTCTTCACATTATTCTTCACATCACTCTTCACATTATTTTTCACATCACTCTTCACATTATTCTTCACATTATTCTTCACATCACTCTTCACATTATTCGTCACATCACTCTTCACATCACTCTTCACATTATTCTTCACATCACTCTTCACATTATTCTTCACATCACTCTTCAAATTATTCTTCACATTACTCTTCACATTACTATTCACATCACTTTTCACATTATTCTTCACATCACTCTTCACATTATTCTTCACATTATTCTTCACATCACTCTTCACATTACTCTTCACATCACTCTTCACATTATTCTTCACATCACTCTTCACATTACTCTTCACATTACTATTCACATTACTCTTCACATAACTCTTCACATCACTCTTCACATTATTCTTCATATTATTCTTCACATCACTCTTCACATTATTCTTCACATCACTCTTCACATTATTCTTCACATTATTCTTCACATCACTCTTCACATTATTCTTCACATTACTCTTCACATTATTCTTCACATTATTCTTCACATTACTCTTCACATTATTCTTCACATTATTCTTCACATCACTCTTCACATTACTCTTCACATTATTCTTCACATCACTCTTCACTTTACTCTTCACATTATTCTTCACTTTACTCTTCACATCACTCTTCACATTATTCTTCACATTACTCTTCACATTATTCTTCACATCACTCTTCACATTATTCTTCACGTTATTCTTCACATCACTCTTCACATTATTCTTCACATCACTCTTCACATCACTCTTCACATTATTCTTCACACTATTCTTCACAGCACTCTTCACATTATTCTTCACATAACTCTTCACATTATTCTTCACATTATTCTTCACATCACTCTTCACATTATTCTTCACATCACTCTTCACATTACCCTTCACATGACTCTTCACATGACTCTTCACATTATTCTTCACATCACTCTTCACATTATTCTTCACATTATTCTTCACATCACTATTCACATCACTCTTCACATTATTCTTCACATTATTCTTCACATTATTCGTCACATTATTCTTCACATCACTCTTCACATTATTCTTCACATCACTCTTCACATTATTCTTCACATTACTCTTCACATTATTTTTCACATCACTCTTCACATTATTCTTCACATCACTCTTCACATTATTCGTCACATCACTCTTCACATCACTCTTCACATTATTCTTCACATTATTCTTCACATCACTCTTCACATTATTCTTCACATTATTCATCACATCACTCTTCACATTATTCTTTACATTATTCTTCACATCACACTTCACATCACTCTTAACATTATTCTTCACATTATTCTTCACATTATTCTTCACATTATTCTTCGCATTATTCTTCACATCACTCTTCACATTATTTTTCACATTATTCTTCACATTATTCTTCACATTATTCTTCACATCACTCTTCACATGATTCTTCACATTATTCTTCACATCACTCTTCACATTATTCTTCACATCACTCTTCACATTACTCTTCACATCACTCTTCACATTATTCTTCACATCACTCTTCACATTATTCTTCACATCACTCTTCACATTACTCTTCACATCACTCTTCACATCACTCTTCACATCACTCTTCACATCACTCTTCACATCACTCTTCACATTATTCTTCACATCACTCTTCACATTATTCTTCACATTACTCTTCACATCACTCTTCACATTATTATTCAAATCACTCTTCATACCAGTCTTCACATTATTCTTCACATCACTCTTCACATTATTCTTCACATCACTCTTCACATTATTCTTCACATTACTCTTCACATTATTCTTCACATCACTCTTCACATTACTCTTCACATTACTCTTCACATTATTCTTCACATCACTCTTCACATTATTCTTCACATTATTCTTCACATCACTCTTCACATTATTATTCAAATCACTCTTCATACCAGTCTTCACATTATTCTTCACACCACTTTTCACATCACTCTTCACATTACTCTCCATCTTATCTTCACATCACTCTTAACATTACTCTTTACATCACTCTCCACCCCACTCTTCACCCCACTCTTCACCCCACTCTTCACCCCACTCTTTATCACACTCTTCACCTCAGTCTTCACCACACTGTTTACCCCACTCTTCACATACTCTTCACCCACCTCTTCACCCACTCTTCTTCCCACTATTCACCAACTCTTCACTCCACTCTTCACCCCACTCTTCACCCCACTCTTCACCTCACTCTTCACCTCACTTTTCAACCCACTCTTAACTCGACTCTTCACCCCCACTCTTCACCTTCGCCCCAGTCTTCACTTTACTCTTCATCCCATTATTCACCCCACTCTTCACCCAGCTCTCCACTCTGCTAATCACCCCACTCTTCACCCAGCTCTCCACTCTGCTAATCACCCCACTCTTCACTCCACTATTGACCCCATCTTCACCCCACTCTCATCCAGCTATTCACGCTGCTCTTCACCCCACTCTTCAACCCACTCTGCACCCCACCCTTCACCCCACTCATCACCCCACTCTTCATCCCACTCTTCACCCTGCTCTTCACCCACTCTTCATACTAGTCTCAGTAGTGAAGTGGTTATGTTACTTGCCTCATACCCCACCCCTCACCCCACTCTTCACCCACTCTTCACACTAGTCTCAGTAGTGAAGTGGTTATGTTACTTGCCTCATACCCCACTCTTCACCCCACTCTTCACCCACTCTTCACACTAGTCTCAGTGGCGAAGTGGTTATGTTACCTGCCTCGTACCCCAAAGCATGTGAATTCCGGACTACGTCGTTCGTTTTACTAGTGCAGTTTTCTCGGAGACTCCTGGGTGTCGTCGCTGGAGCTACTGAGTTTGTGCTTTGTGCTACGTTTTGACAGGCCGCCCCAAGGAAAGAGACCGAGCCATATGGGATAAAACCCGGTGCAATGAAGCCGATCCTCCTGTCTGTTAAAAATCATTTAACAACTTTTTTTTTTCAAATGTATTTCCACAGGTGAGTATTGGTGAAGTTGAGGCGGACACTGCGACGGTTGTGTTCGCAATAACGGACATTAACGACCCCCCTGTGTGTAGTACCAGCCCAATCGTCGTAACGGTTGACATTCGAACCCACCCACCCCTCATCCTGGGGTCTGTGTCCTGTAAAGATGAGGACCCGACTCCACTGTTTACAGAGATTACTTATTCTCTTGAGGGAGAGGAGGCGGGTATGTCCTTTTGTTAGTTGAATGTCCTTTTGTTAGCTGCATGTCATTATATTAGGTGCATGTCATTGTGTTAGTTGCATGTCCTTTTGTTAGTTGCGGTCCTTTTGTTAGTTGCAAATCCTTTTGTTAGTTGCATGTCCTTTTGTTATTTGCATGTCCTTTTGTTAATTGTATGTCCTATTGTTATTTGCATATCCTTTTGTTAGTTGCATGTCCTTTTGTTAGTTGTATGTCCTGTTGTTACTTGCATATCCTTTTGTTAGTACTTCTCGTTTTTTGTGTGAATCATAAAGGCGCTTGCTTCCATTGGAGTAAAGTTGGTATAGACACATGATTCCTAAACCGATACCATTGTAACATCTCCACGGGAGTTATGCTGTAGAGTTCTCCTTCCCCACTCCAATAAGAAACCAGAGGGGTGTGCAAGACTGGTACTGGAAGAAGATCTCTACTGGCACCTGGCCGTCTGGACAAATGAAAGTGTGTTACATTGTGTTTTAAAAAAAAGGGCATAATAACTACAACCCAAGGCAGGGATCAGGGATGGAGTTATACCTCTCCATAACACAAAGCTGGGCTTAATTTAGAGACCATGTGTTGTCCATGCAGCATGAGCCTTCTCTCGGCCTGTCTAGTTTACTCCCGAGGAAAAAGTATAACCAATAAATCTGGAACAAGACCAGCCACAGAAGCTGCCGAATCTTTGACCAGTTGCCAAACAAGGCTTAGGATTTAGTCTGATCTGCAATGACATTTAGTCTTTAGATTGCATTTCCTCGTACTAGGATGAGGCTTGTACCATCCAGTTTGCGCCCCTACACCCGAAGCCGTTGACACGATGTTGGGTGTCAGTTTTGGTGAGTGCCACCCAACATTCGGCGCTAACAGAAAGCAGGCAGTACCGTCTACTGTCATACGATAGTTTTCCTCTGGAGTACACAAAGAAGGCCGAGAGAAGGATCATGCTTCATTGGCTTTGTGCTATAGAGAGGTATAGTTCCATCCCTGGTCCCAGTTATTATGCCTTTATTTTAAAGTACGATGTTACAAACTATAGTCCGTCAAGACGACATGATGCCAGTAAAATATATGAAAAGTATATCATCAGGTGTGACAGAATTAAAGAAAGCAACTGTTAGGAGGCAAGCATGCACCTGGGCTCGCTAGAAGAGGTCGTCAGAAGAGGTCGCCGTGGACATTCAGACACGCTTCGCACTGCCTGGGGAGACGGCGGACCATCATCATGTACCATGCTGATAATGTTTCGCTATCTGAAACGATCACCAGAGTCGTGGATCAGCTCTGTGGTCTTGTCCCGACCATGTCATGTGGTCAAGCCATCCAGATATTTACTTCTCTGCTCTCCCCTTATTCTTTTCCCTTCAGTCTTGCCAGTTGTCACCACGTTTGTCAGTTTATTTATTCTCACACACCCCCCCCCCCCCCCCCCTAAAAAATGACTGTCTGTATCTAATTTCTCTAATCTTTTTTTTTTTTTTTTGCATATCCTTTACAGGACATCGCTGTCAACACCAGCATCTTTCAGCTGTATGTTGATTTCTTGGCAAGATTAAGCTCAGTAGTTTGCCATAGCTTTCTGAGCGGCCGGCTCACATACCGCGTAAGTTACCGATGCGATCCGTACCACTGCTGATTCTCACCGTCATCACGTTACCGACGAGAGTATACGAGATTACGGAAAAAAGTCATAACCTCTAAGCCACGAAGCCGGCATTTCTCTAATAAGTTTACATATTTAATTTTTTTCTTGTAGGACAGCTCGATGGTTTTTCTGTCTGCCCTTGGTATTTATTCCCTTGCAGTTTCCTCAGAAACCAGATTTCCATTGACATTAGATGTTTTTCGGCTTGTCTGCTCATTGTCCACGTTTCGCATCCATTCAAAAGTACAGGTTTTGTGTAGCATTTCAACACTTATTTTCTCGTTGCAACTGACATCTTTTTATTGGTCAGTTTGTATAAGAAAATGTTTCGTCAATTTACAGACGACGGATACCTCCCGAGAAAAAGACTGGTTGTTCATTGAACTATTTCGTGACCTCTTTCACGACGTCTGCGTTGGTGTGAAATCGTTGTCCTTATATAGCATTGATGGATTTAAGTTGATCTTATCACATCTCCTCTTGTTCCTCTTCTACTTGGTTGTGTCGAGGTGAAGCGAGAGTATGCCCGTTTATGGGCTTCACACTTCGAGACTACCATGGATTCTGCTATTCCCTCTGTCCATCGTTTACATGGTCGGCCTCTTCTTCTGGTTCCATTTGGTCTGCACATCATTGCTTGTTGTGGTATATTGTCAGTTGGTAGCCTAGTTATATGGCCAAACCATCTAACTTACTATTTTCTAATGAAATCTAGCGCTGCTATAACCCGCACATTAGTCCTGATTTCTTCATTTATGATTTTCTCTCATCTTGATACATTAAGTATTCTTCTTAATAATCTAATTTCCTGTTGTAATTATTCTTGTCTCATTTTCTGTCATTTTCCAGGTTTGGCATTGGTAGCAGTAGTAGGAAGATTGTATTGTAGAGCGTTAAAAAGTCTCCATTGATACGTGTTTGTTCGTTAGTATTGGTGCCATTTGTCCAATGAGTTGGTTTGCCTATTGCATATATATTCGATCTAGTCTTCTAATTTGCCATTTGATGATATGATACTTCCCAAGTTAATCGCGCCTGGTATTTAGTTAGCGCGCTAACTCATGTTTCTACACTTACAGAATACTTCAGGGTTGACGGAAATGGGACAATATTCTTAGAGATGTCTTTGATGGAGTTGTCCCCCGGTGTGATAAACTTTACTGTTATCGCTGAAGGCTATACTGATGAACGAAGATTCCTCGTATAACATCTCTATACCAGTCGAAGTGAATATCACAGGTGAGAGGTCAACACTGACTCTGTTTGTATAGTTGTCAAGTCTACGTGACTATCATATGTTAGATGTGAAATGTGATTCTTTATAGTTGTCATATGTGTGGTGTTATCTGCTTTGGACGTGTTCATTCAATTATAGGGTTAAGTAGGTCGGGAACCTATGGTAGGTCTAGCAAACCTGGTAGAGAATTGACTTGATCCTAGAAAATATACTGCTTATGTATCAGGGAGGAAATTGGAGGAAAGACTCTAGTCACAGGCGCTGGAACTTCAATAGCCCCTCCCCGCGACGCCTAACAGTATTAGTGGAAGACAACAACAACAACAACAACAACAACAACAACAGCTGAATTTTGAGGCCAAATGATAACAAAAAAACACACACTAATATCATGCAATCTTTTTACTGTCGCAAATGTAATAATTTGTGATTGTCTTTTTCAGTTCCTAAACCGGAATGTAATTTTACTATTACAAGCTTTCCACAAACTTGGGAGGTAAACTCGACATTTGTACTAAGATTGGAGTGTGATAACAAAGGAATAGATAAACTGGAGATAAAAGACTTGTACCACAGCGTATCCTTCACGAATGACAGTGTACGGGAGAGTTCCACAGCCTATGCCATCACTTTCACAGTTCTAGCGTTTGTCCCGGGTTTGTACCCTGTACGTAAGAGTTCATTATCCTACTTTTGTTGTATTTGTTTAATACACAACAATGTTGCATGTTCCTTGCAGAACGTTGCAACCAATCCACAACGCCGATAATTACCTACCAACTTACCTACCTACCTATCTACCTACCTACCTGCCTGCCCTCCTGCCTGCCTACTTATCTAACTACCTACCTATGGGCCTACCTACTACCTAACTACCTACCTGCCTACCTACCTACATACCTACCTACCTACCTACCTACCTACCTGTCTACCTACCTACCTGCCCACCTGCATGCCTGCCTACCTATCTGCCTGCCTGCCTGCCTACCTACCTACTTACCTACCTACCAACCTACCTACCTACCTATTACCTACCGACAGATAGATACACACACACACACACATACATACATACATGCTGATAGAACTGATATAAACATGATCAAGTAAGCAGTAGACAGATAGAAACAGTAGGAAGAAGTAGACAGCGATAACAGGAAGAGATGGACGAACAACAGTTTGTCAGCATGTCCAAACAAACCGAGAAATAGAGAGTGTTGAAGATTCATTGCAGTCAACCTTCTTTATGGAGACGGCACCTGGATAATTGACTGACCTCACCGTGGTTTAGGGAACAGTAATCAAAGGCTTGGTGTCTGGAAGACCAGATAAGGACTAACGAACAAGACGGTGGACAGTGGACATTAAAGACACCCTGTTCAGTTAGTTAGTTACATATTCCTTACAGGACGTTGCAGTCAGGCCCATAATGTTTTTGGCTATTTGTGATTTCTTGGCAAGTTTACGTTCAGTAGTTTGCCATTGTTTTCTGAAAGATCGGCACTCATACATTTGTACGGAAACCAACGCAAGGCGGCCTGCTTCCAAATCACCCGCAGCTGTGTTTCGAACGCAAAATTCAGTCCAGTTCTACTAGAAATAGCATGTATGGATTACGCTTGAGTCCAAAGCAAACTAGTTTCACAAAACAATGAACAAGTATTACAAGTATAATGTTAATTACCGTTTACTGAGCATTGACATTGTGGAAAATCCACGAAACAAAAAAAGCAACACGATGAACCTAGCATGATGATATACCGTCCTTCTGTCCAAACTGGAGGTTCACATTTGTCGATATATTATCCTTCGGCACTCAATCAATTAAACGGCATAACTGAGACAAGAACAGAAACTTGATCCACGACTCTGATGATCGTGTGAGATTTCGAACCTTGACCATCCATTTATATCAACCTGACGCGCGATGATGATGACGAGCCAGAGTTATGTTTAAACTTGACACACTTCTTGCTTCTTCCTTCTGTCGCCCTCTCAGTTCACGGTGGTCACCAGTCTGGGAGGACCAGAGGACTCGGATACACTTGACATATCCATGTATAATCCGCCCCGGTTTTCTCTCAGCTATGGTGGAAACATCAATGACGTTTCGCTGGTAGGCAGTACTGTTTTTGAGCTAAAAGTGACCGTTGATGGAAATGCCACCGCAACATGGAATCTTACAAGTAAGTTTGTAGCCCTATTCGGGGTTTTCTTAAGCAAGTAATATCTTGTCCTGCTATTTATAGAAGTGATATCTTGTCCTGCTATTTATAGAAGTGATATCTTATCAAAGCTGATCCACGACCCTGGTAATCGTGTAAGATGGCGAAATGTGACCACCCGCTCTTATCGACATGACACATGACGACAATGAATATCATGTTTAGTGCACTCGTGGAGATACCTTTATCTCTACATATTTGGTGCACTCTGGGGATATCTTTATCTCTACAATATTTGGTGTACTCGTGAGGATATCTTTATATCTACAATATTTGGTGCACTCGTGAGGATATCTTTATCTCTACAATATTTTGTGCACTCGCGAGGATATCTTTATGTCTACAATAATTGATACACACGTGAGGATATCTTTATTTCTACAATATTTGGTACACACCTGAGGATATCTTTATCGCTACAATATTTGGTGCACTCTGGGGATATCTTTATCTCTAAAATATTTGGTGCACTCTGGGGATGTCTTTATCTATACAGTATTTGGTGCAATCGTAAAGATACCTTTATCGCTACAATATTTGGTGCACTCGTGAGGATATCTTTATCTCTGCAATAATTGGTGCACTCCTGAGGATATCTTTATCTCTACAACATTTGGTGCACTCGTGAGTATATCTTTGTCTCTACAATATTTGGTACACTCATAAGGATATCTTTATCTCTACAATATTTGATGCACTCGTGAAGATATCTTTATCTCTACAACATTTGGTGCACTCGTGAGGATATCTTTATCTTTACAATATTTGGTGCATTCGTGAGGATATATTTATCGCTACAATATTTGGTGCGCTTATGAGGATATCTTTATCGCTACAACATTTGGTGCACCCGTGAGGATATCTGTATCTCTACACAACGGGGAACGGGGAGAAGGAATCTAGAGACGTAAATACATAAATTGGAACACACATATTGGCTGCAAGGAGATATCAGTTGATGTAATAAAAAAAGAGTGGGGAGGGTGTCACTTGTTTTCCCGGGAGGAATGTGAAATCAACAAGCACATCTTCAAACTTATTATCTGTTGGGATTATTGACTGACTTCTGTCTACACTCCTCCCTTCTGTCTTCCCTTCCATATATCTATTTCTTTCACTCTCTCTGTTATTCCCTCAACACATACTCCGACAACAGTTCCTTTCAACGATAAATAAAAGATTTATTAATAAAAACTATGTCTGGTGTATGTATGGACTGTGTAAGCGTAGTTGATAGTGTATTCTATTGTTGGTGCAAGACTGAACTCGTAATGTCTATCAGCGGTGTCACATCTCGCCCACTCATTATGCAAAACCGCAGGACAGCGCATCAAACAGGAAAGGTCTCACCCTGGATGATCCGTATGCTTGAGTCTGACGGTAAATCCGTTATTGAATGAAACAAAACTGTTCACCGCTATATCACTGTACAGTAATAATAATCCAGTCAGTTTATGACTTCGCCCGAGTCTGTTTCATGAAAGTACTTATCCAACATTGGAAAAAACCACATCACCACAGTTCAGCATATTGTCTCTATGAGTAGCAATGTTTTGACTTGTCTATTGTCTATGCATACAAGACGTATGTAGTTTTATTTTTTTTTGCTTTCTGCAAACTTATATTCCTTTTTTCCTTATTACTTTGGTTATCTGGATCTTCTTTTTCAAAGTTCCTTTAAAAATATAGTTTATTTCTTCTTTGATCCTGTCTAATTTATTACTTGGTTTATTGGGGTATTTGCTCTCCCCACAAATGAAATGCCTTGAGTTTTTTTTTTTTCAACCAAGCTTTTCCAGCACACAAGAAGTATGTGTCTATCTTCTCTGATATATCCGGATAGAAGTTTGAACCTGTGAAAAGTATAACAGATCCAGTGATAAGCGTCTGCCACTTAATACTATTTATGCAAGACTCTCTTTCCTGTATGTAATCAGTTAGTTCCGAACCAGCCATAATGACAAGGCTTCCGAAGTAAACACCCACATAAGACATATGAATTCATCAAAGTCTAACTTATTCACTAATAGAAAGCAATGGTAAACGCTATGCTCACATCTATTTTCCTATGCTAAAACTATTACTCTAAAGTATTAATACCTTATATATTCACTTATCCTCCTGGAATCGAAATACACTAGCGAATAACACACTAATATCCCATGTTCTTTCAACCCTTAGGGACGTGTATTTCTTTCCCCACTGAGGAGGCATATCTCATTCAGCCCAGTTTGGAACACACACTAAACAGAAACCCCATGTTCTACTATTTATAACGAGTGTCCCATCCTCCGTTGATTGTTTGATCTACAATCAAATTTGCCGTATCCTGCCCATCAAACGCGGTGAAATCACGTAGTGGTTAGTTGTTCGTTTCTCTCCGTTGTCACGCTGTTCCCCTGAGTTCCCTCGTTCATCGCTCGTTGCACTTCAAAGAGATCTATTCTTTGATCACCGTCTCCCCGTGTTCGTCCGGTGTCGAAGTTTCCCCCGGCGTTCTGTCCGTTCGTTCCGATCGTCAAGCAATGAACTCTGCGAACACCTGTATCCTATTTTTATATTCGTAGGTCAATGATCGTTAATTTTATTCCTCCTCTCAGAATGAAGTACACAATGGTTAACCCTCCTCCTTCATTGCATTTTGATATGTAAGTTATCAAGGAATCACTAAACTGCATTTCTTCCGTGACAGAGGGGAGGACCCTCAATGGTAGACTGGGACACTGAAGAATTCATAAATAAACCCACAATATTTGTTTGGCACTCATAGCATTAGAAGACAGAATTACGACTAGAGGACGTACTATAATAATAAATGTTTACATATCCTTTACAGGACATCGCTGTCACCATCAGCATCTTTCAGCTGATTGTTGATTTCTTGGCAAGATTGCGCTCAGTAGTTTGCCATGGCTTTCTGAGCGGCCGGCTCACATACCCCGTAAGTTACCGACGCCATTCGAACCACTGCTGATTCTCACCGTCTTACGAGAGTATACGAGATCACGAAGAAAAGTCGCTAATCTCTAGGCCAGGAAGCAGAGGACGTACTAGACAACATAAAAATTGAAAATTACCGACTGCAACTCGAAACTATCACCCCCAAACCACGACAGCGCCTGGCTGTAGGATATTGAGAGACTAGAGAAAGCATACAAAGAAAGCCTGTTTACATCCGAACATCAGGAAATGTCACGTGCTATTTATACACTTTCGTGCCTTTTCTTACTGACCGGCAAATCATTAATCGAGGAGGCACGGAAGAAGTTGATGATAATGAATATGTTACCTCAGAAGTCGGAGTGGGTTCGCCTGATGATAAGAGACATTGGTAATATGGAAAGCTAATCCACACGTACAAATCAGTTAAGTGCAATAGAAGTTGTAGCACGTGTATGGACTACGCGTGAGGTTCAAAGTAAGAGAATGCACAACCAAAAAAAAATAAAATAGTAATGAATGAATGAAGAAGAGAAGAAGAAGAAGAAGAAGAAGAAGAAGAAGAAGAAACATAATTATACCGGTTATTTTTTATTTTATAGGTGGGGATCAATACTCACTGTTTACACCTCACAGCGGTTACCAGAACATTTTGTTGACCCTGATGAAATCTGTCCAGCAATATGTGGGTGACAACTTCTCAGTTGTTCTAGAGGTAAGCTCGAGTCAGTCTGCAGTCTGACCTGTTCTTCTTCCTGCGTCTTTTGTCAACGTTGTCGTCTATGTCGCCGTCATCATCATCATCATCATCATCATCATCATCATCATCATCATCATCATCATCATCATCATCATCATCATCATCATCATCATCATCATCATCGCAGTCTTATTTGTTCTTCTTCATGCTTCGTTCGTCTACGTTGTCGTCCATGTCGCCATCATCATCATCGCTGTCTTACATGTCCCCAACATGGTGTATAGGCATTTGAACCGTTAAGGCCTCCAGAGTGTTTACGCTTGTGGCTACGGTTTGCATTCGCATTTTCCTAATGTTAGACTGGTAGTACATGGTTCCGTTGCCCTGTTACTGAGTGAGTGCGTAGCGCGACACTGTGAGCTGTGAAACTTGTGTGGAATGCTTTTACATCTGTCCGTTGTTGTTATTAGCGTGAACTGCATGTTCGGAACGATGGCGGCCGGCTGTCGCTGAAAACTGGTTTGCCTTTTCGGTTCACGAGTGCATTTTTGAGAAGACTCCCGAGAGTCGTCGTGTCTCCTTACGGAAAAAGACTGAGCCATGTGGGATAAAACTCGGATCAATGAAGTCTTTCTGGAGACTGCCGATTCCATCGACGATGAACTATTTCTCGTGGAGGACTTTTGTATTGGCATTCTGGCGGCGGCATTATGCACAGTGTACCTGTGCGGGCTGTTGGCTTGCCGAGACTCTTGTTTAAGTTTAGGGCCTGGTCTCCCCTGCCATGACATGTAGTATTTATGTTGTATTTTCACACACTAGGGTAAAACTTGTAACCTCCCAATTGCACTCTTCGCCCGAAGCCGTTGGCACAATGTGGGGTGTCGAGTTTGGTGAGCGCCGCCCAATATTCGGCTCCAAAAGAAAGCAGATAGTACAGTCCACTGTCATAGGATAGCTCAATCTGACTAAGCCCTGACATACAATTTTGTTGACTACAACTTTATAACTTGTTAGTTTTGTTGACTACAACTTTGCTATATATCAGTTTCATTGAGTATAACTTTGTGGTATAATGTTTGGTCAGCTATAACTTTCTTATCACTACGACATTTCTGGAAGTCAAAAGACGTTAAACTTAGCATACAGCATAGAATATTTAACTCTAATATTTAAAAGTTAGTTGCATACCCTTAACAGTACATCCCAGTTAACCCCATCATTTTTTGGCTGTTTCCGATTTCTTGGCAAGTTTACGTTCAGAAGTTTGCCATGTAATAGTTACTGCTATCTGGATCAGAAACACCGAGAATGACCAATCAGATTACGAATAAACTTCAAACATCCATTTATAGGTGCTTGTTAGTTAGTTAGTCGCGGTTCCAACTTCACCAAAGGTTCGCCCAATTATGCTCCTTTTCTTTGCCAGTAAATATCACACAAAATACTCCTCATTGTCCCATGTGAAAATTGGAATAGACAGGAATCTCGACGAACCAACAACCCGCACAGATATAATATGTATAATGCCGCAGCCAGAATGCCAACACAAAAGTCCGCCTCGAAAAATACAATTCATCGTCGATGGAAACTGCAGCCACCAGAGAACCAGCAGCCAAACATTACTGCATAAGACAACCCATGTAGTTCAGCAACCGGCGGCCGCCATTTTCCCGAACATGCAGTTCTGGTCACAAACAACCACGGACAGATGTAAAAGGTGCTTGGTGCTTGTGCAGAGAAGGACTAAAATGGTATGACAGAATCACCAATGTGGAGCTCATGGAGAGAACTAGACAAATACGATGTATCGCGCGGTGAGGACAGGGCGTTGGCGATGGATAGGACACACACACACACACACACACACACACACACACACACACGCACGCACGCACGCACGCACGCACACACAGAGAGAGAGAGAGAGAGAGAGAGAGAGAGAGAGAGAGAGAGAGAGAGAGAGAGAAAAGACCCTGGGATAGTGAAGCTAGGAAGCCCTTCGTCTGGAATCCAGAAGGAAAACGAAATAAAAGAAGACCCCCACCCCACTCAAAATAAAAAAAAAAAAATCACGGGGAATAGAATATGAGATAAATAATGTATGGGGGACATGGAGGGAGCTGCATGAGATAGGACAAGATAGGACGGCCTGGAGTGAGTTGATTGAGGACATGTCCCAGTAGGGGAATAATGGGCGAGAGACGAAGTTAACTTTGTGTTGCGCTGTGTTTCGTTGAGTGAGATATTACTTTTTGTTGAGTGATACATGGGGTTGTCTTGAGTGATACATTATGTTTTGTTGAGTAATACATTACGTTTTGCTGAGTGATACATAACGTTTTGTTGGGGGTTATATCACGTTTTGTTGAGTGGTATAACGTTTAGTTCAGTGATACATTACGTTTTGTTGAGTGATACATCACGTTTTGCTGAGTGATACTTCATGTTTTGTTGCGTGATACATTACTTTTTGTTGAGTGTCATTACGTTTTGTTGAGTGATATATTGCGTTTTTTTTTTGCGTGATATATTACGTTTCGTTGAGTGACACATTACGCATTGTTGAGTGTGATACATTGCGTTTTGATTGTTTTGTGGAGTGATACATCACGTGTCTTTTGGTGATATATTACGTTTGTTTTAGATGATACATTTCGTGTTTTTAGTAATAAATTATGTATCATTGAATGATATATTACATTTAGTGATACCTTGCCCATTGCTGACCTATCATTTTCGTGATATCTATTTCCAGGCAACAGATTCCGTTAGCCGCATGACTGCTGAATATATCTGGAACTTCACAATCATTGACACCAATCAGGCTCCAGTGTGTCTAATCCCCATCACGACAAACATCAACTCTGGCATGCCTGCCGGGACCCTCCTCTTCTCCATCAATTGTAGCGACCCAGATATCACACCTGCGTTTAGAAACCTGACATACAGCATTAATACAGGTAATTCTGAATTGTCTTCCTCATCAGTAATGTAGTGAGAACTGGTTCCTGGCCTGTCTTGACAGACGATAGTTTGTTAATTGTACTATAAAAATGGCATAATAACTACAACCAATAGCAGTAAGATCGGGGATGTAGTTACGCCTATCTATAGCACAAAGTCAGGGATGAATTGTAGAGACCATGTATTGCTCATACAGCCTGGTTCCTCTCTCAGCCTGTCTAGTTTATTCCAAAGGGAAGGTGACACCAATACATCTGGAACACGACAAGCTGCAGAAGCCTCCGGATCAGCAAAGCAATGTTCAAACTGTCCGCCTGCCAGAGCTTCGATCCTAGATCAGATGCCAACCAAGGCGTAGGGCTTGGTCTGCCTTGCCGTAATAATCTTTAGGCTGAATTTCTTCACATTAAGATAAGGTTCTTGCCATGCCATTCCAGAAATGAGGTAGTACCGTCTACTGTCATACGGTAGCTCAGTCATGTCTGACTAAGACCTGACTCCCCTCTGCCGTGCGTCCACCTTGACGAGGTAGAGGGGCTTGAGCGTTCCAATGACCCCAAGAGCTATGCCGACGGTAGCACAGCTACTGGTAGGGTCACCCATGTCGGACAGGTCAAGGGAGAGGGACCAGACGAAGTGACGCACAAACCTGCTGCCTTGTAGGTAGACTGGGGACAGTCAAAGGCTAGGGAAAGCATCCCGAACAAATGCTTGTCGAAATCGGATGTACTGAGCCACAGGCTTGACAAAGAAGTGCAACGTAACTTTATCATTTCATGATGCCACAGATGAAAATTAATCGTTATGGTGCTAATCCCGTGAAGTCCCATCAGGCGGTGATAGTGCCGGGCCCCCTGCCTCGAGGGGGTCCACCCTTGACTACTGGTGGTCACCTTCCCCTGTGCTGTGGAGTCAAGGCACAGAGGAGTAGGTTAAGAGCTATTGACCAAACACCCCGGACACTCAACATACTACAATGGAATGCAGAAGGAGTTTATAACAAGAAAGCCTCCCTAACACAGCGTCTTCATAAAGATAGAATAGATGTGGCATGCATTCAAGAGACACACCTCAACGCCAATCGCACATTTTCAGTCGAGGGATATCAGGCCACACGTTTCGACCGCGAAGGACACAAAGGAGGAGTTGTAATACTTACACGAAATACAATACCTTGCAGCGAAGTATCTGTGATCTCTGACAACCAAACGGAAATTATAGGTGTTGATATAATGATAAAGGACGTGAAAATAAGAATTTACAATCTATATAGCCCGGCAGATAAGGATCTTACACTCTCAAACATAGAAATAACTGACACAAATTGCATTGTTGTCGGAGACTTTAATAGCCGTTCAGAAAGATGGGGATACCCAGATACTGACAAAAGAGGAGATGAAGTGGAGGACTGGGAAATAGACTCAAATCTCCATCTACTTAACAAAGCGGATGACACACCGAGCTTCTACTCCAGAAGATGGATTACCACTTCTACTCCAGACTTAGCTTTCTGCACAGGAGACATCCTCCACAAAATCGATCGCCATGTGCTGGACCAATTAGCAGGTAGTGACCACAGACCAATCAAGCTTGTAATAAATATGGAGTATGTTGAACAGGAGCAAAAGCCTTTGCCCCGTTGGAATTACAAACGAGCAGATTGGGACAGATTTGCCATACTAACAGAAAAATATTGTGAAAACGTAAATACACGATATGGCAACATGAAGCAAATGGTGGAAAGTCTAAACAGAGCAATAATACAGGCGGCCACTGAGTCTATTCCAAGAGGAGCAAGGAAAAATTACAAACCATACTGGACTGAAGAACTACAATTTTTGGAGGACAAAGTTGAAGATGCTAGGAAGACCGCAGAGAGAGAACAAACAACTGAAGCGAACATCTCTCTCAAAGCCATCTCAGCAAAATATAAAAGAACAGTAAATCAAACAACAAGAGATTGTTGGAGGAAAAAAACAGAAAACCTGAATTTTGACAGGGATGGAAACAAACTATGGAAACTAGTGAAAGCCATGAACAATGAAGGACCTAGAAACAAACAAATAACAATTAAACAAGGAAATGCCTTGCTTACAGGAAAAAAGGCTGCAAATGCACTAATGGAACACTATGCCAGTGCAAACCACATTGATATTACAGCCGAACAGAAGAAAGCAATCAAAGATAAACAGATACATCATACATATACAGAGACAGCAGCAGAATATATGATGGCAAATCTAACAATGGAAGAAATGGAACAGGCAATGAATACCCTAAAAAAGAAGACATCACCAGGAAAGGATGGAATCACAAATGAAATGCTAATAGGACTAGGCACTAAGGCAAAAAAGAAACTACTAGCAGTCCTAAATTACAGCTGGAAGAGGGGAATAGTCCCACAGGCATGGAAGGAAGCTATACTAATACCAGTCCCAAAGAAAGGAAAAGACCTGGAAGAACCAAATGGCTATCGACCTATCAGTCTTCTTAGCTGTGTAGGAAAATTAATGGAACGCATTATCAATGGCAGGCTAACATGGCATCTGGAAGAAAACCAACTCTTGACACCTCACCAAGCAGGATTCAGAAAGTACAGATCTACTGAAGATCAAATAACCTATATAGCTCAGGAAATAGAGGATGCCTTCCAAGAGAAAAAGCACACACTAGCAGTCTGGATAGATTTAGAAAAAGCATTTGATAAAGTATGGAAGGAAGGACTGAAAGTAAAACTGCAAAAAATGCATGTTTGCGGGAAAATGTACAAATGGATCAGCCACTACCTTGAGAACAGAACTGCCAGGACAAAAGTACAAGGACAAACCAGCTGTTGGAGCAAGGTGTCCCCCAAGGAGGAGTTCTTTCACCAACATTATTCCTAGCATATATAAACGACATCACGGAAAATTTTCCAGCCAGAGTACACACATCATCCTTTGCAGATGACCTAGCCATATGGACATCTGAAGAATATATTAGTACAGCTAACAGCAGAATACAGCAAGCCCTATTAGCGCTAGAGGACTGGTCAAAATCATGGCTAGTGAAGATAAGTGAGGAGAAAACAACATGCACAGTGTTCTCCCTCTCAACTAAAACTCAGCAACCTAAGCTGGTATTGAATGGAAAAATATTGCGCCATGAAGAAAATCCAAACTATCTAGGAGTCACCTTTGATCGTCGCCTGACATGGAAGACACAGGTTGAGAAAAATCGAACAAGAGCAAGGCAAAGAATGGCAATCATGAAAAAGCTTGCTGGTACAACATGGGGAGCAGATGAGAAAGTTCTCAAGAAGTTATATACTGGACGGGTGAGGCCAGTACTGGAATATGGCATTGCAGCTTGGGCAACAGCAGCTAAGTCAAACTTTAACAAAATAAGTAGAGTCCAAAATCAAGGAATGCGAATCATAACTGGAAGCCTGAAGACAACGCCTATTAATGAATTAGAAAAGATCACTTGTTTACAACCAATGCAGGATAGAAGAGATAGCAGAGCCCAGCAACAAGCAGAAAAATTTAGAAGATTGACAGACCACCCTATGTACAACAGATTTAATGGTTTTGGAAAGGGAAGACTGAAGCGTAGCAACTTTGTAGAAACTGCAAAACGAAGGATTAGGTCAGATCCTATTCTTAACATATCAACAGTCAAGCCCATACACAATGCACACAAGTTCCCAGCTTGGAGACAGCAGCAACTGCCTGAGATGATAGAAAACATTCCTGGTATTGAGAAAAAGAACACTCAGCATGAAACCGAAAGAAGAGAAATAACCCTAAACTACATAAAAGAACATTACCCAAGCAGGAATTGGACCCATGCATATACAGATGGATCAGCCAAAAATTCAATAGAGAATGGAGGAGGAGGAATTCTCCTAAATTTAAAAAATGGAGTGAAAAAAACACATTCAATGGCAACTGGAAAATTTTCAAGTAACTTCAAAGCGGAGGTAGAGGCTCTGAAAACTGCAGCAGAAATGCTCCTGATGGAGGAAAATAAAGAGAAGCAAATAGCTATCTTCACAGATGCAAAGTCAGCTGTCTCAATACTGAAGAGCAATAACAGCACAGAACTAACTGACCTAAGAGCAGCACTCCATGGTCTATGCCAGAAATCCAAAAAAGTTGTAATACAGTGGATCCCATCACATTGCAGTATACCTGGAAACGAAGAGGCTGACAGACTGGCAAAAGAGGGCGGACGACTACCACAGCCTGACATAGACATAACCTATAATGAGGCAAAGAGGTTGATAAAAAGCACTTATAGAACCAAATGGGAATCAGAGCATCCAGGCCATCAGAAGGATGATGCATATTACAAACTCGACCGAAGAGAACAAGTAGCAATCTTCAGACTCCGCACAGGACATAACAGGCTGAAATACCACTTGTTCAATAAACTAAAGATAGGAGATACCGATGAATGTAATTGTAGAACTGGAAAAATGACAGCAAAACATTTGCTGCAGGATTGCCCAACGTATGCAGAACAGAGAAAGATATTTTGGCCCACACCTGCTTCATTTGAGGACAAGCTCTATGGAGATATCAACAAGCTAAAGTTGACCGCAGATTACTTTAACTATATACAGGTTGACATTTAAAGGTGCATGAAGACCCAGAGGCATGAAATGGAATATTGCTTGGATAGCAAATCCATTACGTGGAAAGTCTGAATCAAAAGCCCACTGTGTGGGCTTCATAAAAGGTGGAAAAGTGTCCTAGTGGCACGAAATGGAATATTGCTTGGCTAGCAAATCCATTACATGGAAAGTCCGAATCGAAAGCTCACTGTGTGGATGTCATCTGCAGACTGCATACTTCTGGTTTCCGGAAGAACAGCCTATGGTGAACGGAAGGCCCAATATACGGAAGTGAGGCTAAGCAGCCATGTGCAGGACGTGACGATTCCTTGGGTGAGCCCAGTACCAGAGCGCTATGTGTCGGCTCTGCAAGTATGGAAGCCTCCTTGGATGGCGGGGAATGCCCATGGTCTGCCCCTGCCTTCCCTTGAGGGCTGACCAGGATCTTTGGCTGTTCTATATGGACCAGCTGGGATGGGGGATAACACCACAACAGTGAGAGTCAAACGTCCTAAGAAACCCCCGGGAAGGTTAACCCGGTAAACAAATGCCCGCAGAAGTCGGATGTGTCGGCCTAACGGCGCAAGAACGCAGCTCTGCTGTAAACAGGCACAACGCAATCACATCCGAAAAAAAACTCCGGATGAACGAAGAAGAAGAAGAAGAAGAAGACCTGACTAAGGTATATAAAAAAAAAAAAGCTGATGTGACACGACATAGGTGTAGAACTTCTTCTGCTTCCTCCCTGCATCACACACCGAGCATAGCATCCCAACCAGCTCACGCCACGCCGTTCTGTCTTTCGCTATATCCTGTAGCTCCCTCCAGATTTCCTCCGTGTTGTTCTTCCACGCCTCTAGTCCTCTTCTCCGCGTGTTTATAAATCTCCCTCTGCTGTTGTTGCCCCGTGGTTAGTTAGTTAGTTATCTGTTGGGATATCATCCTTACACTCTGGGCATGTTCATTGATGCTCATATCCTCCCAACATATGCGTCAGTGTCATGCAGCGGCCAACAGTGGATAACTACCATTAGGACCAACTCAACGCAAACAAGAAACTGCCAGTCAGCGAGAGCCCCATAAGACTCAAGGGAATGCAACGAGCACAGATAGCAACATATAACCAGTCTTGTTTAGGACAAGCTCGACACAAAAAAAACAGGAAAATTGATAAAAATCTGCTAACACAACGGACCTAAATCATAACTGACGCTGCAGAAACAGGTTGAACCAGTCCGAATGTTTGTTTTGTCTTTCTTAAGAGAGAGAGAGAGAGAGAGAGAGAGAGAGAGAGAGAGAGAGAGAGAGAGAGAGAGAGAGAGAGAGAGAGAGAGAGAGAGAGAGAGAACGAACGAACGAACAGACTTTATTTTCAAAGGGTAACACATTGGGCACGCAGGCCCGTCTTACATTCGGCCCTTCCAATCACTCATCTTTCTTTCATCAACAGTGCATAGGAAAAACCATTGTCACATGAATTTTGTAAACATAAATAATGCATATTACTATGTTATGAGACACATCCACCACCCACCCACACATCCCCCATTCACTCCAACTCCCCCACCAACCACACACATAATCCACACACACATACATTCCCCCACCCATCCACCACATCCCTACACATCCCCCCACCCACACACACCTCTCACCCACCACACATCACATCCACCCACACCCCAGGCACATATACATTCCCCAACCCACACATCCCCCACCCACACACATCCACCCACCTACACACATCCCCCCACCCACTCACATATCCTCTACCCGTCCCATTACCCACCAACAATCATTCACCCACATATCCTCCTCCACCCACACACCTTCAACCACCCAGCCAAACACACATTCCTCGGCCACACATGCCCCACGCACACACACACATACTCCCGTCAACTAACATATACCGCACCTACCCACACACAAATTCCGCACCCACACACATAATCTCCCATCTCCCCCAGCCCACTCACAGATCCCGAGCCCACCCCTACAAACATCCCCCACCATCTCCTAACCTACACATACTCACCCACCCACATATCCTCTACCCACCCACACATCCTCTACCCACCCATCCCCCAACCAAACATCCCTTAACCACACACCCTTACTCATATACAATCACCCACCCACACATCCTCTACCCAACCACACATCCTCCACCCACCCATCCCTCAGCCACATATCCCTTAACCACACACCCCTAACCATATATACACACACATCCCCACCCACGCACAATCTCCCGACCCATACACACATCCCTCACACACATCCCCACCCACCAACACATCCCCCATTCACAAACACACACCTCCCATCCACGCACACACAACCCACACACACATCCCCAACCCATACACTCATCCCCTCACACATCCCTAGACACACGTACTTATCCCTCAACCACTAACACCCACACATCCCTTACCCACTCATCAAAACATACACCTCCTATCAACCCACCCACACTCACACACCTCAACCACCCATCTAAACACACATCCTCCACCCTCACACACATCCTTCACCCACCCGAACACCCAACCCCACTCCACCCACCCACACACACATCCTTTATCCACACCTAGCTCCCCTCCCACACAATACCACACCCACACACATCCCAAATACACATCCCTCACGCACACACACATCTCCCCACACATGTCCTACCCATCCACACATCCCCCAACTACAATCACCCTCACTACTCACACATACATCCTCCATCCAGCCACACACACTCCAACCCAGCCAGACATATCCCCCACCCACACACACATCCCCAAATCCATCACCCACACCCATCACGCACCCCTCCCCAACCCAAACACATCCCCCACACACATTCACCCACACATCTCCCACCCACACACATACTCCCCACCCATCCATCCAAACACCCCACACAAATACACATCCCTCACCCACACACACACATCCCCAAACCCACAACCACCCCCATCTGCACACATCTCCCACCCACCACATATCCCCACCCACACATATATCCCCCACCCATCCCATAACCCACCATCAATCATCCACGAACATATCCTCCTCCACCCACTCACCCACAACCATCTAGCCAAACACACCCACACACACATCTCCCCGCCAACCCATCAGAGATAGAGCGAGAGAGAGAGAGAGAGAGAGAGAGAGAGGAGAGAGAGAGAGAGAGAGAGAGAGAGAGAGAGAGAGAGAGAGAGAGAATGCGATAACGAAGAACTTTATTTTCAAGGGTCACAAACTGGACACGCAGGTCCTTTTACATTCGGCCCTTCCAACCACTCATCTTTCGAATATAAACGGAAGGAGATAGGTAGATAGATCGATAGATACATAGATAGATACATAGGTAGATAGATGGATAGATAGATAGATAGATAAATAGATAGATAGATAGATAGATAGATAGATAGATAGATAGATAGATAGATAGATAGATAGATAGACGGACGGACGGACGGACGGACGGATGGGATGGATGGATGGATAGAATTAGAGAGAGAAAGAGAGAGATAGAGAGAGAGAAAGTGAGAGATAGAGAGATAGAGAGAAAGAAAGAGAAAGAGCTATATATATATATATATATATATATATATATATATATATATATATATATATATATACAGAAAGAGAGAGGTAGAGACGGAGAAAGAGAGAGTGAGATATAGAGAGAGAAAGAAAGAAATACAGAGAGAGAAAAAAAAAGAGACAGACAGACAGACAGACAGACAGACATGACTACTGATCGTGTGTCATTCTCATAAGATGTCCAAGCAAATGCTGATTGTCTAATGTATTATTTACCATATCCGAACAGCTCCTCCTACAGTGTCCTTAACCATCAGCAGCCTGGGAGACGTCGTGCTTGTTCAACCCTTTCCCCAGGGCGTGACGTCCGTTCAAGCAAATGTTACCGTGTCTGATATCGCTTTGGCTAGCGTCTATATAATTAACATACCGGTCATAAGTGAGTGACTTGCACTTCCGGTCTCTGTGTCTGGTGGAACCTGATTTCTTGTTGTTGTTGTTGTTGTTGTTGTTGTTGTTGTTGTTGATTTTCTTCGTTTTCTTCATCTTCGTGATCTTCATTACCTTCATCTTCTTCTTCTTTTTGTTCTTCTTCTTCTTGAACTTGTACGTTCTTGTTGTTTTTATTTATCTTTTTCTCCACCCCTTACTCCTTCTTCTTCTCTCTCCCTTCTCCTTCATTATCATCATCACCATCATCACCGACTTCTTCTTCTTCTCCTCCTCCTCCTCTTCCTTCTTCTCCTTCTTCTTCGTCTCCTCTCTCCCCTTTCACTCCAGCATCATCTTCTTCCTGTTCTACATTTTCTTCTTCTTCCCTTCCTCCATTTGCCTAAGTGAACTGTTGGGGTGGGTGGGGTGGGGGAGACGTACAGATCTTTTACGTAGTCAGTCTATTTATATCATCCTTCGCGGGACATACAAAATTAGTAACTTAATAATTATCCTGCTATATTTGTTCAAACAACGATTTAACTCGCCACTAATGTGGATGCCTGGAACTGCTTCTCTTTGTTGAGGCGTGTGATGTCAGCTGGTATTGGTGATGTTACTACTCACAACTGTTTTCCCAGGTTTGCGTTGGTCAGTCTGGATCGCACCGAGCTCTTTGCTATGGTAAGTTGTGAAAAGATCTGCTCGAAGCAGTACATTGTTCCGAACACAGGTGCATATCTCAACGCACGTCTCATCAACGTGAGAAATCCATCATTGTTAATGTAACGTTTATTGACGATATATTGAATTTCGACCCCTCCTCTGGTTGCCTTCAGCAGGGCCAGATCAAATGATTTCGTTGGTTTCACACGGCCCGCGGGTCGGACGTTCCCCAGCTCTGTTCTATATTATCATCATCATCATTATACAGTGTCTTGCCGGCTGGCGTAGGCGATCATGCTTCTCAACAAATTGCGATCTCCGATGGCTATGGATAAATTCCCTTCCCTGCCATGATACAAGACTGTCAAGAATTTTCTGGTGCTTTCTTTCTCTATCTCTCTTTTCATAAATCTTTCGGGTTCTCACAACATGTTTTATTCTTGTATTCTCATAATGTTGCCCAAAAATGAGGTCACTGCCTCTTTCTGATGTTTGTGGTAAGTTGTCTCTGCGACTTAGCTTCCTCAACATATAATTATGTTCTATGATATAAGATGTTGTAAACGATAATATAGTATATGTTGTGTTCCAGTTGTCAAGTGCCCGGCAGAGAAAGGCGACCATGGCCTCGACTACCTGGCAACACCCGTCAACACTTTTGCCAACGTCAGCTGCCCCAGTGTCTACACAGGTAAACTTCTTGGTTGTTGTAACTTTTATGTTTAGTTAACAGGTAAAACTCTTTGTGTGTTATGCATTCTATGTTTGGTTACAAATTAAAACTCCTGTATGTTGTAACTTGTATGTTTAGTTAACATGTAAAACTCTTGTATGTTGTAACTTTTATGTTTAATTAACAGGTTAATCTCTTTGTATGGTGTAACTTTTATGTTTAGTTAACAGGTAAAACTCTTGTGTGGTTTTACTCTTATGTTTAGTTAACAAGTAAAACTATAACTTCCATGTTTTGGTTCAAAAATGAAACTCTTGTATTTGAATAACGAAGACACAAACAATAGATTCCACAATTTATTGCCTGGCATTTTCACTGCACCTCGTTAGCTACATACTGCAGAATTCACACAACATAAAGTAAAATAACTAGATAAATCCTTCAAGCTGAAATATACACATGTTCGCACAGTAATTTTAATTATCTACCGCGGTAATTTTAAGCTGACTAACATGTCTTTCTGTTTTCACAAATCTGGCTTGTGTAGGTTAATCATTATTGCTTCTGCAAACTTTAACAAGCGAGTATTTCATGTGTTAAATACGTTAGCGTTAAAGGCTAGCTAGCCTCGTAATACTGAAATCTGACAAAGGGAGTGTTGCAGTACTGATGGACATGTCAGACTACAAGATAAAAATTTAAGAAATATTATCAGATGCATCTAAATTCAGGGTAGATCAAAAAGTAAACAAGTCGGAGGACCTGGATGCAAAAATGAGGAAAGAGATCCAGTCACTTGTGAATGCGGGACTCTTTAGTGAGGCCACTGCAAAAATGCTCACACTGCGTGGATCCCAAACTCCTCATATGTACGGTCTACCCAAACGTCACAAGCTTGGCATCCCGCTAAGACCGATCCTGTCCAAAGTTAACTCTGCACAACACCAAATGGCGAGATGGCTAGCTGAAATTTTAAAGCCAGTACGACAGTCCTTCGATCTAAGAACACTCAGAGATACATTCGAACTGGTGGAATTATTGGATAATATGGACATAAATAATAAACACATGGCATCCATGGATATAGCCTCCCTATTCACCAACGTTCCATTAGATGAGACAGTGAAAATAATAAGGGAACGCATTAAAGACAAACAACTAAAACTAGGCATACCAACATCTATTCTGGAGAGGCTATTACTACTATGTACCGCCAACATACAATTCAATTTTCTAACAAAGTCATACCGCCAAATTGACGGAGTGGCCATGGGGAGTCCTCTTGGTCCTATTCTAGCGGACATCTTCATGGCACATTTAGAAGAAAAGAGATCCTCAGACATTAACAACTTGGTCTTCTACCGTCGTTATGTGGACGATATACTAATTATCACCACAGACGAGCTACAAGCAACATCGTTCCAGGCCATAATGAACATGACGCATAAAAACATCTCTCTATCTATGGAACACGAACACAACGAAGCGTTGCCGTTCCTAGATATTCTAATGAGACGTAGAGCAGACGGCACAATTCAAAGATCGGTGTAACGCAAAGGAACATGGGCTGGCCAATACTTAAATTTTCAGAGCTTCACACCTGTCCAGTACAAACCGGGCTTAGTAGTTACCCTGTTTGACCGTGCTAGGAAGATATTCACCAAGGACACACTGACAGAGGAATTTGAAACTCTGAAAAATGTCTTAAGTCTGAATGGGTACTCCATGGGATTTATAAAGCGCCACTGCCAACAGCCCAAACTAAACCAGACGAAACTACCGTCCCTAAACTCAAGGTATTCATCCAGCTAACATTTCGAGGGGATGGCGTAATGCAACGTCTACAAGACCGGCTCACTACAGCAGTAGGCCGAACATTCTGTGCTGCAACTCCAGCCATTAGGTATAGAACCACACCGATTCCCACCCCAGCAGTAAACGAGCCTGTTAATCTGAACGCCAAAAACAATTGTATTTACCAATTCACATGTAGGTGCCAGTCTACCTACATCGGCAGAACAGAGCGGCAGCCTAACAAAAGAGTGTCAGAACACATACCTTAATGAATCAATGGGGCCGACACACCGGAAGCTTCCTGCTTCATCAATTGCTAGGCACATGCTAGAAAGCGGCCATGTAATTGATAGAGACATTGCCTTTCGCTTGTTGTTTAACACACACATTACTCGCTTGCTAAAGTTTGCAGAAGCAATAATGATTAATCTACGTGTCGTGTCCTCCTTTAAAGTGTCGTCCCTGGAGTGAAGAGAGTCAACACCCACATTATAATATTTTTTTCCTTATCAATATCCTGGAGAATCCACCAGCTTCCGTCCAACACACTCCCTCAGCCCATGGACACCTTTTCCTATCACTCTCTCACTGTCATACTATGCCCCCCTCTCATGCTTCCCCAACGCAACATACTCAACAACTCTTGCTTCTAAAAATTAATAAAGATTAATTTATTAAAAGAAAAGTGTAACGTATATGAGACGTGTATGCGAAGAAAAAGTGTGTCGTGTATTATAACATAAATGTGTATGTCAGCCTTCAAAGTTCAGGATCATAGTGTACACATCATGGCAAGGATTACACGACATCATTCGAGTCAGTACGATAAACCTCACCGAAGTCGTATTCCTTCTCTCCAGACATGTCCTCCTCCAGGAACTCTGATGACCATGAGATCTGAATCCCATGTAAATATAATCCGTGGAAAAAAACTGTTATAGTTCCTAACACAACTGTTCCTAATAGTTTATAGAAACTCCGGCTTCATAATTCAGGCGCAGTGAAACAAACATGGAACACTGTCCTATGAACAGGACTTTTTGTCTCTTGCTAAATGTTCACTAGTTCTCACTATTAAACAGTTATTGTCTATACTCCAATAGAGTCCTTTATTTTTGTTCTAGTCATAAGTGAACTGAATATCCATCACTACTGGTGTGTTAAAACTGGTATGACCTAAACTCATTCGGTATTTATCCTGTAGGATACATATACCATTCAGCTCCACTGAGCAATGTTGATCATCTTCCTCTAGCATAATCTCTGTTGTAAAGTTGCTGGCCAATCTTCCTGCGCCAAACTTTATCCGGGATCGGATTTTCTCTTGGTTTCGTGTTCTTCATTCCAACCAGAGGGAACCTGTAACATAAATCATATAACCGGTGATAGCCTCCCCGTCACTGATCTCTATTAGATGATCGTGGCCATCGGCCTCGCTCAGAAAATATAATGAACCTACTCTGTCATGGACAGATGACTGAACACATAGGTTATCATCAGGCCAAGACAAGAAAAAAAAATCAACAAACAGAATGCGGACCCCCGCCCCCCACCAGGGACACCCTACTGGAATATCCCAATTATTCCTCATTACTCAATTCTCAACTAGTAAAGCTTATCAGACACTTCACTAATCTATTTCAAACTAACAGAGCCAAGTATCACTTCCCTACTCTAGCTAGTTTTCCACTACCAGTGCTAATTCATCACACTTGGTTTTAACAAGGCTACAGCCTATATTAATTAGAACGAATATTATAATAGGTTATACCTTACGGCACTGCAGTTTACACTAAATTACATCTAATGGTAGCCATACAGGCTCGTGTAAACTAAATCAAATATCTCCTTCACACGTTAGATGTTCTAACTGCTGCAGTGACAAGCATGTCTGCCTAGATCCACATTTTCAAGTTCCCCTAGTTGGTCCCAACTCGGGTTTTTATGGCAACTCCTAAAGTTGATCACGTGACATTTTCCTTTATGCCCACACAGGTGGCATATTGGGCAGACCCTCCCTTGTCAGGGATCCATCCTCCCTGGCTCCATTAATGTTAGATTTGTCATCACTGGTTTTGACATCCAAAACAATCTAGAGAGTTACTGTACAGTTCCAACAAAGGGTTTCGATACCAAGCTGCCAATCATGGTTTTCCAAACAACCTTACATTGTGCACGTGACGTTGTTGATGTCCTGCAGGTGTTCCACTGTTTCCAATAACAAGCCCTCAACTTTCTGTCATGTGGTGACAGTCAAATCCGCCATTCCGTTTGATGTCGGGAAATACCAAATGACAGTCTGACCGTTTTCTCCCTAGTCGGGCACTTCCGACCTGTTGATAAACTGTCAATCTTCTGTTCAGTGGTGACAATCCCAGCCGCCATTTCGCCTGATGTCCGGAACTATAAATGACAGACAGGGCTGTTCCATGTACTGAGCTGGGCAATTCTATGTGATTCTATCTGTTATTGAACTGTCAACGCGGTGTCTGATTCAGCTCACTCACTTACCCAATGTTTACTATTTGCTGACCCGATGTAACTCGTGCAGCTGTATTTACTCTGTTAGTTAAAATCGCTGTGGCCTAGAAAATATCCCGTTAATCAAACTTCTGTATTTTCATTATCTGGTTAACTCATGGCGATCTCGTGACATAGGCCCCCTCTTAAGAGAGTAGTCCATCTCACTCTTCTCCACCATGAGTTCAATCCAGATGATTCATTCCTCTTCTTCAGGAGCTGGGTGTCTTGACAAGAAGTCCGCTCCAACATTTTCCTTCCCAGGAATGTACTCCACTGTGAAATTATAGGGTTGAAGTAACAACGACCACCGCATCAAACGGGCGTTGAGCTTCTGAGAAGTAGCCAGGAACATCAGGGGTTGATGATCAGACTGGACTCGAAACTTAACTCCATACAAATATGGCTGGAATTTTTGCACTGCCCATACGAGGGACAAGCACTCTCTCTCGACAGTTGAATAATTCCTCTCAGCCTGTAGAAGTTTCTTGCTTGCGTATGCCACAGGTTTCAAAACCGAAGCATCGTCTTTTCCTTCTTGTAACAAAGCTGCCCCAATTCCAATCCCACTCGCATCTGTTCTCAACACAAATGGTTTGGAAAGGTCAGGGAGCTGTAATACAGGTTTGCTGACCAAGGCCTCCTTTAACTGACTATAGGCATTCTCACATTCTGGTGTCCAAATGATTTGGTCCGGGAATCCCTTTTTCAAGGTTTCCGTCAACGGAGCTCCCAGTTCAGTGAAATGTGGGATAAATTTGTGGTAGAACCCACACAACGAGAGAAAAGATCGCACATCCTTCTTCGTTTTTGGCCTTGGTGCATTTCTGATTTTCTCCAGGTTCTTCTCTTCTGGGACAATGTGTCCTGGAGTGATGGTGTGACCTAGAAATTCCAGAGTCTGGTAACCAATCATGCACTTGGTTGGACGAGCAGTAAGCCCTGATTCCTTGAGCCTATTAAACACTCTCTCCAAGGATTGTAAGTGGTCATCCAAGCTGTCACTGGAAATCAGAATATCATCCATGAATGAGATGATGGACGGATCCTGTAACGGATCTAGTAAAGTCCTCATCATGCGTGTAAACACACTAGGTGCATTGCTGAGTCCAAAGGGCATGACCTTTGAATTCGTAGTGTCCACTGGGTGTACTGAAAGCCAACAGTGGTCGAATCTCCGGTTTGACTGGTATCTGATAGTACCCCGACTCAGATCCACCTTTGAAAAGTACCGAGCCTTATGGAGCCTAGCGAATAACTGAGTTGGATTCGGCAAAGGTTCCACCTGAAATTGTGTATGACTGTTCAGAAGTCGGTAGTCTATACACAACCGGTGTTCTCCACTTGGTTTCCGTAACAAAACTACCCCTGCATTGTATGGGGATGTGGATGGTGCAATCACGTCATCCTCCAGCAGTTTCTGTATTTCTTCCTCCAGGGCCTTTTCTTTAGAGAATGGCACTGGGTAAACCTTTTGACGAACCGGCTCCTGTGTGGTCAAAGTCATCTCGAACTCCACCAACCTCGTTCGTCCTGGTTTATCAGTCAGTATCTCCTTATGAGACTTGAGAACCTGGGTTATCCTTTCCCTCTCCTGGGAGGTCAGATCAGGGTTCACTTGCACATCCCTATAGGTTTCCTGGTGTACCAAGGGATATTCCCTGCCCTCGCTGGTTCCCACTTCTGTCTCCACTGCAACTGCCATTGCCATGAGGTGAGCTGCCCTTGTCTCCGGGTCTCTCTTCGTATTTCCGCAAGAGATTGATATGGAAAATCTTCGACTTTCCCCGGATCCGGATTTGATAGTTGGTTCTGGATATCACCCTTTCCACGGGAAATGGTCCTTGCCAACCTATCTCCAGTTTGTTGTTTCCCGTTGGGAGTAGCAACAAGACTTTGTCTCCCACCTCTAGAGATCTTTCTTTAGACCTACGGTTGTAGTAAGCCGCATGTCTTTTCCTGGCCTTTTTCAAGTTTTGATTTGCCAGAGTCCATCCCTTGTGGAGTTTTTCTTTCAGTTCCTCCACGCATTTATAGGATGAGATCACTTCTTCTGACGTCCCCTCTTCAGTCCAACACCTCAACATGGCTTCCAACGGTCCTTTGATTGGACGACCAAACAGCAACGTAGCGGGTGGTAGTCCGGTTGAGCCATGAGGAACTTCCCGATAGGCAAAGAGTGCTGCTGGGATATATTCATCCCACCTATCAGGTTTTTCCTGCGCTAGTTTCCTGAGCATTGTCATCAACGTGCCGTTGAAACGCTCTACTTGTCCATTGGCTTGAGGGTGGTAAGGGCTGGTATGTATGTGGTTAGAGTGAAACACCCTAAATACCTCCTCCATGAGTTTTCCACAAAACTGAGATCCATTGTCCGTCAGAATTTGATCCGGAAAGCCTAATCTGGTAAAGGCCTCCATCAGTGCGTCCGCCACTCGTTTCGAGTCAATCGTGGTCAACGGTATGGCCTCACCCCACATTGTACAGCAATCCACCATTGTGAGTATATACATGTTCCTCTTCCTAGTCCTGGGAAGTGGACCCACGATATCGATGGCTACCCTCTCGAAAGGAGAGTTCATGATGGGCATCTCACCCAACACCACCGGTGCTGTCCACCTTTTCCTATCACTCTCTCACTGTCATACTATGCCCCCCTCTCATGCTTCCCCAACGCAACATACTCAACAACTCTTGCTTCTAAAAATTAATAAAGATTAATTTATTAAAAGAAAAGTGTAACGTATATGAGACGTGTATGCGAAGAAAAAGTGTGTCGTGTATTATAACATAAATGTGTATGTCAGCCTTCAAAGTTCAGGATCATAGTGTACACATCATGGCAAGGATTACACGACATCATTCGAGTCAGTACGATAAACCTCACCGAAGTCGTATTCTTCTCTCCAGACATGTCCTCCTCCAGGAACTCTGATGACCATGAGATCTGAATCCCATGTAAATATAATCCGTGGAAAAAAACTGTTATAGTTCCTAACACAACTGTTCCTAATAGTTTATAGAAACTCCGGCTTCATAATTCAGGCGCAGTGAAACAAACATGGAACACTGTCCTATGAACCGGACTTTTTGTCTCTTGCTAAATATTCTCTAGTTCTCACTATTAAACAGTTATTGTCTATACTCCAATAGAGTCCTTTATTTTTGTTCTAGTCATAAGTGAACTGAATATCCATCACTACTGGTGTGTTAAAGCTGGTATGACCTAAACTCATTCGGTATTTATCCTGTAGGATACATATACCATTCAGCTCCACTGAGCAATGTTGATCATCTTCCTCTAGCCTAATCTCTGTTGTAAAGTTGCTGGCCAATCTTCCTGCGCCAAACTTTATCCGGGATCGGATTTTATCTTGGTTTCGTGTTCTTCATTCCAACCAGAGGAAACCTGTAACATAAATCATATAACCGGTGATAGCCTCCCCGTCACTGATCTCTATTAGATGATCGTGGCCATCGGCCTCGCTCAGAAAATATAATGAACCTACTCTGTCATGGACAGATGACTGAACACATAGGTTATCATCAGGCCAAGACAAGAAAAAAAAATCAACCAACAGAATGCGGAACCCCCCCCCCCCCCCCCACCAGGGAGCACCCACTGTAATATCCCAATTATTCCTCATTACTCAATTCTCCACTAGTAAAGCTTATCAACACTTCACTAATCTATTTTCAACTAACAGAGCCAAGTATCACTTCCCTACTCTAGCTAGTTTTCCACTACCAGTGCTAATTATCACACTTTGTTTTAACAAGGCTACAGCCTATATTAATTAGAACGAATATTATAATAGGTTATACCTTACGGCACTGCAATTTACACTAAATTACATCTAATGGTAGCCATACAGGCTCGTGTAAACTAAATCAAATATCTCCTTCACACGTTAAATGTTCTAACTGCTGCAGTGACAAGCATGTCTGCCTAGATCCACATTTTCAAGTTCCCCTAGTTAGTCCCAACTCGGGTTTTTATGGCAACTCCTAAAGTTGATCACGTGACATTTTCCTTTATGCCCACACAGGTGGCATATTGGGCAGACCCTCCCTTGTCAGGGATCCATCCTCCCTGGCTCCATTAATGTTAGATTTGTCATCACTGGTTTTGACATCCAAAACAATCTAGAGAGTTACTGTACAGTTCCAACAAAGGGTTTCGATACCAAGCTGCCAATCATGGTTTTCCAAACAACCTTACATTGTGCACGTGACGTTGTTGATGTCCTGCAGGTGTTCCACTGTTTCCAATAACAAGCCCTCAACTTTCTGTCATGTGGTGACAGTCAAATCCGCCATTCCGTTTGATGTCGGGAAATACCAAATGACAGTCTGACCGTTTTCTCCCTAGTCGGGCACTTCCGACCTGTTGATAAACTGTCAATCTTCTGTTCAGTGGTGACAATCCCAGCCGCCATTTCGCCTGATGTCCGGAACTATAAATGACAGACAGGGCTGTTCCATGTACTGAGCTGGGCAATTCTATGTGATTCTATCTGTTATTGAACTGTCAACGCGGTGTCTGATTCAGCGCACTCACTTCCCAATGTTTACTATTTGCTGACCCGATGTAACTCGTGCAGCTGTATTTACTCTGTTAGTTAAAATCGCTGTGGCCTAGAAAATATCCCGTTAATCAAACTTCTGTATTTTCATTATCTGGTTAACTCATGGCGATCTCGTGACACTACGCACACCAGAAAGACATTTTAGTCAGCTTAAAATTACCGTGGTAGACAATTGACATTACTGTGCGAACATGTGCATATTTCAGCTTGAAGGGTTTATCTAGTTATTTTACTTTATGTTGTGTGATTTCTGCAGTATGTACCTGACGAGATGCAGCGAAATATGCCAGGCAATAAATCGTGCATTCTATTGTTTGTGTCTTTGTTATTCAAATTCACTACGGGAAAATATTGTTTTGAAACTCTTGTATGGTGTAAAGTTTATGATTAGTTAACATGTAAACAATTTTGCATGTTGTAACTTTTATGTTTAGTTAATAAGTAAACCTCTCGTGCTGCTTCCATGTTTGGTTAAAAAGTAAAACTCCTAGTATGTTGTAATTTTTATGTTTGGTTACAAAATAAACTCCTCTATATTGAAACTTTCAAGATTAGTGTAAACATTAGATGCGTTCTCTGTAATGACGTTGGTATCAACCCCGGCATTGATTGGCTGTTTGTGATGTTCTAGGCAATTCTCAGGTTCAGCAGATTGCTATTGCTTCCTGAATGACCGAGCAGACCCCGTGGCTTTTTGTATTCAATTCCGGGACACGTCGTTCTGTTCACGAGTGCAATTTTCTCGGAGACTCCTAGGGGTCGTCGCTAGAGCTACGGAGTTTGTGCTTTGTGCGACGCTTTACACAGGTCACCCTGCGGAAAGAAACCGAACCATTTGATATAAAACGTGGTGCTATGAAGTCGATCCCGCGTGCTTTTTAAACCTTTTTTTTCCTAAATGGCGGACGGTAATACTTTTGTGAAAATCATCATAAAGCGATATATTTCCCAGCCGCCTGTCAATGATCTCCCCTCTATCTGGAGATTACAACTGGCAAGATAGAGGGGAAAAGAACAAGAGGAAGACAGAGAAGTAAATATCTGGGTGGATTGGCCGAATAGCATGGCCTAGACCAGAACATAGAGCTGATACACGACTCAGGTGATCGTGTGAGATGGCGGGGTAACCACTTCGCTACTGACTAGCTGTGTGCAATGAAAGCAATTTTAACCCCCTAAATAAACAAGATATTTTAAAAGAAAGATACAGCATTCCATTGTCCAGGTTATCATTTTGTTACAGGCCAAGTGACCAGATTTTGCTATCTGAACCAAACTTGGGACCAAACCACTTACACGAAATGCAGAAGAACAAATTTACTGGCAACCACTGATTTGGTACGTTCCTTCTATTCTTTTTGGGGTTATTAATATTGGAAGCATTTAGTAGGTACTTTGTGGTTTAGGAGGTTATGTGTGATTTAGGAGATACTTTGTGGTGTAGGAGAAACTTTTTGGTTTAGGAGATACTTTGTGGTTTAGAAGATTTACTATTTTACCTTTGTCTTTTTGTGTAAAAATCAAAAAATTCTACGGGGTGAAACGTACAAAGTCAGTCCGATTTAAAGACTATCAAGGTATAGTTTAGCTTAGCTCAAGTTAGTTAAGATCATCATTATTTCCTTGTCCGGGCTTTCTCGTAAAGATTCTTCGACCTTCTATGTCAGGGGCTGAGAACGTTCGGGATGTAGGCCCCATAAAGCCCGGGAAATCATTTGGGCAGGTTGAACGAGGAGGAACTTTTATTTAAAAATAAATAAAATAATAAATGGAACCAAAGAAAAAGAGTCGCAGTCGTCACATTAGTGGTGAGTTAATTAAATGTTTGATCAAGTTTCACCAGACTAATTTGTAAGTTGATAATTTTGTATGGCTCACGAAATATGTTTTAAATATCCAAATTGCTTTTGGCAGACAAACAAAAAAAAAAAAGGTTCCCAACCCTGCCTTATGCGTGTGTGTGCTGTTGGTTTTGTCGGAACTTCTGTCTTTTCCGCATCTCACACAGAGCAGCGGGGAGCTGTTTGTGTGATATTCACTGGCATGGAACGGAGCAATGTGGGGTGACCCATTGCAAAGCTGTTGGAACTGCGACTGACGACATATTTATCCTGTAAAAATTTTCTTTATCATCATAATCATTATCATCACCTCCATCAACAAGTTCCTTGCCACCTGGCGTAGACGCTCATTTATCTCCACAGATTTCGGTCATTGGTGTTCTGGATCAACTCCGCCGATGATATTCCTCCATGCCACCGTCTCAATCCATCCAGCATTATTTCTCTTGGTCAGCCTTTTATACTACACATATCGTTCTGTGCAAGCTTTTCCTTCTATAACACATATTTACCCGTGGCACAAATTATATGTTTCTTCTCACGTACAGCTCTATAGGCTGCTGGCAAACCCAGGCAACATTTCAGATCTGGAAGTCACGATCCGTCTTGAGATCATCTCTCAACAGCTGAACGACAGCCTAACCAACTACAGCTCTGTGATGTCTGGAGACCTCAAGCAGATGGTGGGCATCATTAGTGGCGCAGGAGAGCTGTCACAGAGGCACCCTGGCTCCAACATGAGCACCCGGGCTGTAGAGGTGAGCAGCTGAGGCATCGTTGGGTAATGTTGATAAATCTTTGGGTAATGTTGATTCATCATTGGGTAATGTTGATGCATTGTTGGGTAAAGCTGATAGATCGTTGAGCAATGTTGATACATCATAGGATAATGTTGATACATCGTTGGATAATGTTGATACATCGTTGGGTAATGTTGATACATCGTTGGGTAATGTTGATACATCTTTGGGTAATGTTGATTCATCATTGAGTAATGTTGTTACATCATTGGGTACTGTTGATACATCTTTGGGTAATGTTGATTCATCATTGAGTAATGTTGTTACATCATTGCGTAATGTTGATACATCTTTGGGTAATGTTGATTCATCATTGAGTAATGTTGTTACATCATTGGGTAATGTTGATACATCATTGGGTAATGTTGATACATCGTTGGGTAATGTTTCTGTTTATACATCATTGGTTAATGTTGATGCATTGTTGGTTAAAGTTGATAGATCGCCGAGCAATGTTGATACATCGTAGGATAATGTTGATACATCATTGAGTAATGTTGATACATCGTTGGGTAATGTTGATACATCGTTGAGTAATGTTGATACATCGTTGGGTAATGTTGATACATCCTTGGGTAATGCTGATACATCATTGGGTAATGTTGATACATCGTAGGGTAATGTTGATACATCATTGGGTAATGTTGATACATCGTTGAGTAATGTTGATGCATCGTTGGGTAATGTTGATAAAACTTTGGGTAATGTTGATACATTGTTAGGTAATGTTGATGTTTATACATCATTGGGTAAAGTTGATACATCGTGAAGTAAAGTTGTTACATCGTAGAGTATAGTAGATACATCGTTGGGTAATGTTGATACATCATTAGGTAGTATTGATAGATCATTGAATAATGTTGATAGATTATTGGATAATGTTGATACATCATTAGGTAATGTTGATAGTTTGTTGGATAATGTTGATACATCATTGGGTAATGTTGATAGATCACTGGATGATGTTAATATATCATTGGGTAATGTTGATACACCATTGAATAATGTTGATACACCATTGAATAATGTTGATACATCATTTAATAATGTTGATAGATCATTGGGTAATGTTGATACATCATTGGGTAATGTTGATACATCATTGGGTAATGTTGATAGGTCATTGGATAATGTTGACACATTATTGGGTAAAGTTGACACACTGTTAAATAATGTTACTACATCTTTGAATAATGTTAACCTGACTAATTCCACTTTCTATGTTTGTTGATTTATTAATGTTAATCTATGTCTGATTTATTGATGATAATCTACGTCTATTTCTCTCCAAAGACTAAAACAACTGAATTAATTATGGAGTGGGACAGATAGAACTTCACAAATTAGATTATTAAGAGTATGCATCATTCCCATTGCAACATACTCCTGTGAGACTTTGACATTTACTAAACAAGCTGAACAGCGCTTAAATGCCTTTTAATATAAATGTTATAGACGGGTTCTGCATATGGGTATACGGGTATTCTGTAGACGGGTATAGTTGTGGCGGATGATCTCCAGATGGGTGTATCGGACGCGGTGCATCGTGCTTGTGATCGAGAAGTTTTCTGGAAGATTGTTATGGAAGCTAGGTTCTGCAAAGGACATGCTACTGAATGAATGAATCAATCAATCAATATCTGATTTATTGATGTTAATCTATGTCCGATTTATTAATGTTGTGATCTATGTCTGATGAATCTAACAGAACTTTGCCTGGGCCTCAAACAGCCTCCTGGCTGCGTCCGACCACACGTGGACCGAGGCTCTTCATGAACAAGATGAGGAGGGCGCCCTGCTAGTTGCAGCTATGGACAGCATCGTCGGCGCCAGCCTGCGGCACCAGAACCTCACCAACGAAGACCCCATTGTCGCGGAGAACCTTGGTAAATGTTAGTTAGTTAATTAGTTAGTTAATTAGTTAGTTAGTTAATTAGTTAGTTAGTTAGTTAGTTAGTTAGTTAATTAGCTAGTTTAGTTAGTTAGTTACTTAATTAATTAGTTAGTTAATTAGCTAGTTTAGTTAGTTAGTTATTTAATTAATTAGTTAGTTAGTTAATTAGCTAGTTTAGTTAGTTATTTAATTAGTTAGTTAGCTAGATAACTTAGCTAGTTAAGTTAGTTAATTAGTTAGCTAGTTATGTTAGTTAGTTAGTTAATTAGTTAGTTAGCTAGATAACTTAGCTAGTTAAGTTAGTTAATTAATTAGCTAGTTATGTTAGTTAGTTAATTAGTTAGTTAGTTAGCTAAATAACTTAGCTAGTTAAGTTAGTTAGTTAATTAGTTAATTAGCTAGGTAAGTTAGTTATCTGTTGGAGTATCATCCCTGCACTCCAGACAAGTCCATAAGTGCCCAGGTCCTCCCCCCCCCCCCCCAACATAGGTATCGGTCTCAAAACCTAATAAAATGAGGTCATAGCGTGAACAAAGAAAAAGCACTTCATATTCTGTACTGTATTCGTTCAGAAAGAAATGGCAAACTACTGGACATCAACTTCACAAGAGATCACAACAGCAAAACATGCTGGTGTTGACTGCGACGTCATGTAAATGATATGCAACTAACTATATATACTGTATTATACGAATAATAAACGATTGCTCAAATATAGCGAGGCGTTAGCAGTCAGGAAATTCCAGCCGGTTTTGTGCAAACAGAAAGAGTTCGTTGTAAATGTGAAATTACCGTAGGGATAACAGATGTTCCACACTCGAAGAATACCTGTGATTATGTGTTTTAATTGTTTCTGCTGAAGTATTATTCATTTATTCAATTCATGTGATATATAACTCTGCAGTATGCACCCGACGAAATGCATCGAAATATGCCAGGCAATAAATAGTGCAACATATTGTTTGTGGCTTCTGTGTTTGAAATTGGCTTCAGCGTCAGTTGGCAAACAGTTCCAGTTCTGTAGAGGTTTTCCCTATGTGCTTCTCGTGGTTGGTGGTGTAGAGTAAAGAGAGAGGGATAGTACCTCACCGTGAGTGGCAACCTTATCCCAAGGGATAGACCAGGATCCTATACGGTTCCTGTCTCTTTACCTAGAGTATGTATGGCTCCTCGCATACCGCTTGTGTACGGCGGTGGCCACACCACGGGCAACAGTCTTGGCCGACTGGCTAAACTACGAAGGGAATGTCCATCCCCAGTACACAAAAGAATGAGACGGTGAACAAGGCGGATGAATCTATATAGATCAACGGCTTTGAAAGCGAAACAGCAGAGTGTGTGGCACACATGAGGCGTGTTCAGGACACAATGGTGAACATGGCTGGCCATCGTGGAAGAGGCTGGGATCTCACCACGTAGTATCTTACAGACAGCAATGCGATCACAACAGAAAGTAAACATATAGAAGTGGAAGATAACATCAAGAGATGTACGAACATCAGTCTGACAGAATGTACAGTCAAAGCGAGAGATAGACAGTGCTGGAGATCCATTGCAGCCAAACTTCATTGTGGAGACGGCACCTGATTGATTGACCTCGTAGCTGGCTGTACCAATTCCTAACTCCCAACTCTCTCATTCTGGACAACTATATGGGTTCACTGTCATCAAAGCCTCCGCTCTCGTCATCTCTCTAAGGGTGTTTATAAAATCGGCACTATCTATGACCTGCCAATATGCAAGGAATTCTGGGTACATGTTTATACCGGAAACAACAACGTTGAATTGTGCATGTTTGAAACAATTGACTCGCGTGCAATGGAAACATTAATAGGTAAGAGGAGTAATAGCTGCAGCATGGTACAGTAAAACCTCCTTTTTCATTGCCTTCGGTTTTCATCGAGTTTCATTTTCGCGAAAGATTTGTTTAGGTTTTCGTCGGTTGCCTCGGATTTCGTCGGCGTGCCCACGAGACAACGCTACTAATTTTGCGAAAACAAAGGGACCCACGCGTTTTTCTGCTCAGTTTGTCGGTGTTCCTCCTTGTGTGAGCATCACTTGCTAATAAGTTAACCCTTTCCTGTTATCTCTATCACGGGACCAAAGACAGTTTCCTGAGCCAGCAGCCCTTCGAAGAAGTCGTCCAGGAACACGATCGAGTTGAAGAAGGAAATCAGTTAAACATACGAGAGCGGCACTAATACTGCTTATATCGGCCGCATGTACGAGATGTCGCCATTCACGATAAGTTCCATTGTGGCGAAAATATGACGCAATAAAGGAGGCTAATGTAGGGAAAGGCGTGAATGTGCCAACGTAACAGAGATTGCAAACAATATAAGATGTTGAATAGTTATTATTAATTTGGATAAATAAAAAAAAAATGGTTAGATGGCGATTTTGTTTCGGAGACATATATGAAAAGGCCACACTGTTGTATGCCGATCTCATTTAGGAAAATGCCTGAAACAAATGCTAGTGACTTAGTGATTTAAAGGCCAGCAGAGGGTGGTTTGAAAAAAATTCAAGCGGCGCAGTGACATACAATGTGTTACTTGGCAGGCGAACGTACGAATTCGGACAAGTCTGTGGCCGAACAGTAGTGTTAAATACTATATTCCCGGGAAGGTTAACCCGGTCAACAAATGCCCGCAGAAGTCGGATATGTCGGCCTAACGGCACAAGAACGCAGCTCTGCTGTAAACAGGCACAACGCAATCACTTCCGAAAAAAAAAACTCCGGATGAACGCAGCAGAAGAAGAAGAAATACTATATTTATTCTCTATATAATGTGTTCTTGGTATGTATTTTGGGGTGTTTAGAACGAATTAATTAGATTTACATTGATTCGTATGAAAATAATTACCTCGGTTTTCGTCGGTTTCGGATTTCGCTGATTGTTTTCGGACGGATTATAGACGAAAACCGAGGTTTGATTATATAACAATAGGAAATTAAAAACTAGGTATGTTTAACTCCTGCGAAAACACCGTGTCCGTGTGTAGTATATCTCACGTTAACGCAGGAGTTACACACACCCGTAACTAACTTTTTATTTCATAATGGAAACTTTTTCTGGCGAATTGCGACTCGTAATCCCGTCTACCGCACTGGAAATCAGCTGTGGATAGTTTAGCAGCAGACCACATTGTGTCGGTTTTTACCAGCGTATGAGCGCCGGTTGTTCAGAAAGCAATGGCAAACTACTTAACGTAGACTTGATTGGTGAAGCGTGGACAATGAGCAGACAAGTTGAAAAGCATCTGATGGCTGTGGAAATGTGGCTTATGAGGAAACTACAAAGAATAAGAAGGACTGTTGTGTTGGTATTCTGGCAGCGGCCTTATGCATGTACTTGCCTGTACGTGTTGTTTTGTTGTCGGTACTGCTGTCTGTTCCACTCTTCATATCGGAAAGTGAGGGTTATTTTATGTGATATTCACTTGCAGGGGAACGGAGCATTGTGGGAGTGATCCTTTAAGTTGGAACATTGAATAACTAATTTTATGTCATGATGCGCGAAAGAGGGTCTATAACTACTTTCTGTACGTATTCTGGAAATATCATAGTTGACATGGATATTACAAGGACACTTGGGAGCTTTGGAGATGTGATTTTATACTGCTAACATTACTGAACACCTAGGTGTAAAATACCGCTAACGTTACTGAACATTCCTGGGTTAAATTACTGCTAACATTATTGAACACTTAGGGTTAAATTACTGCTAGCATTACTGAACACTTGGGATTAAATTACTGCTAACATTAGTGAATGCCAGCGTTAAATTACTGCTAAAATTACCTAACAACAGGATCAAATTACTACTAACATTACTGAACACCAGGGTTAAATTACTGCTGAAATTACTAAACACCAGGGTTAAATTACTGCTAACATTACTGCACATAAAGGGTTAAATTACTGCTAATATTACTGAACATCTAGGGTAAATTAACTGCTAACATTTCGGAACGTCCAGGGTTAAGTTACAGCTAACATTACTGAAAATCCAGGGTTAAATTACTGTTAATAACTGCTTAACACCCATGGTTGAAATTACTGCCTATATTAGTTGCACATAAAACAGTAAATACAGTGGTCAGACGAATAGATGACTTTAAGGACACTTGTCCCGAGGGAGGGGGATGTGAGTGAAACGGAGAGCTGCCAAACATGGACATTTGATCAAGAGCACGAGACATTCGATTAATCAACACAGACCTGGTGCAATCAGCTTCTATACGCTAAAGGGGAGTGTTGAGAAGATCGAAGTACCTTTGTCCACCTCCGGGGTGCTATGATTCTTTCATCATGGGCCATACAGATAAGCGTGGGCGATCATGTTTCGCCATCTCACGCGATCACCAGAGTCGCGGACCAGCTCAGTGTTCTTATCTCGACCATACCACGTGGCTAAGCCATCCATGTATTTACTTCTCTGCATTCCCTTTGTTCTCTTCCCCTCAATCTCGCCAGTTATCACCAAGTTCTCCAATTTATTTCTTCTCATAACGTGACCCAAAAATGTTGACTATCTACGTCTAATTTCTCTAATAAGTTTTCGGTTGTCATATGTTTCTTGTAGTACTTGGTCATTTATTTTTCTGTCTGTCCATGGTATTCTGTGCATTTTCCTCAGAAACCACATTTTCACAGCCATCAGATGTTTTTCAGCTTGTCTGCTCATTCTCCACGTCTCTCATCCATACTAAAGCACATGTTCCACGTAGCACCTCATCACTGTTTTTCTCGTTGCAAATGACATCTTTTTATTGGCCGGTATGTTTTCCACCTTGTGAAAAAAAAAAAACTACCTTCGCCATGGCGATTCTTGCTCTAATCTCTTCAAGGCATCTCCCATCATAATATGATAACGATTCTGATAATTCAGTACTACTATTGTCAATGAACGATCAAGGTGGACTTTTTCCTGTAAATAATGCTCACACCGTGTATGATAGAAGCTGTGCTTTGCCAAATATATATATATTTCAATGCCATTGGCACCTTTCCGTCTTGACAGACGATAGTTTGGTACATTGTGCTTCAAAAAGGCTTAATAACTACGACCCATGTCGGTGGCGAGTGTGGCTATATATATATATATATGGAGAGAGAGAGAGAGAGAGAGAGAGAGAGAGAGAGAGAGAGAGAGAGAGAGAGAGAGAGAGAAGAGAGAGAGAGAGTGAGTGAAAGAAAGAAGGAAAGAAAGAAAGAAATAAAGAGAAGGAATGAACGAAAGAAAGAAAGAAAGAGAGAAAGAGAGAGAGACAGATAGAGAGAGAAAGACAGACAGAAGGAGAAAAAAGAACGAAAGAATGAAAGCAAGAAAAAAAGAGCGAGAAAGAATTAAAGATAGACAGATATAAAGACGGAAAGAAAGAAAAATGAACAGGAGGGAGAAAGAAAGAAAAAGAGAGAAAGAAAGAACGAAATAAAGAGAAAAATAAAGAAAGAGAGAAAGAAAGAGAAAGAGAGAGAGACATAGAGAAAGAGAGAGAGAGAGAGAGAGAGAGAGAGAGATATAGTGAGGAGGGGTAGGGTGGAGATTCATAACTGCTGAGTAAAGAAAATAAAGTATCGGTTTTGATATCTTCACAATCAAAGTAATAAAAAGAGACAGCACCTCGGAAGACATCCACTTCCCGGACCCCCAGGATCACCAGTTGAAGAAGTATGACGACAACAAGGTGTTCCTGGACAGAGACACTTTCATTAATTCATACGGTAAGCATGTGATCTACCTACCAACATAATTACCAGCCTGCATGCCTGCCTACCTACCTACCTAACTACCTACCTACCAACCCACCTACCTACTTACCTACCCACCCACTCACCCACCTACCTACCTAACTACCCACCCACCTAATACCTACCAACCTACATACCTACCTACCTACCCACCCACATACCTACCTACCTACTTATCCATCTACATACCTACCTACCTACTTACCTACCTACTTACCTACCCACATACCTACCTACCTACCCACATACCTACCTACATACCTACTCACATACCTACCTAATACCTATCTACTTACCTACCTACTTAATTACATACCTACCTGCCTTTCTGCCTGTCTTTCTGCCTGTTTACCTACTTACCTACCTACCTACCTACCTGCCTGCCTGCCTGCCAGACTGACTGCCAGCCTGTCTACTTATGTACCTACATACCTTCCACCCTCCCTACCTGCCTACCTGCCCATCAACCCAATTACCTACCTACATACTTGACTGTCTGATGGCCTGCCTAAAAGCCTTCTGTCTGTCTGTCCGTCCGTCCGTCCGTCTGTCTGTCTTCTAGGAACTTCTAGGACAGCTAGTTACGGTATTATCGTGTTATGTTTGTTCTAGAGAAAGTTAGTTACGGTGTTGTCTTCTTACGTTTGTTCTAGGGACAGTTACTTACAGTGTTATCTTGTTACGCTTGTTCTAAGACAGCTATTTACGGTGTTATCTCGTAACGCTTGTTCTAGGGACATTTAGTTATGGTGTTATCTTTTTACGGGTGTTCTAGAGACACCTAGTTACGGTGCTATCTTGTTACGTTTGTTCTAGGGACAGTTAGTTACGGTGTTGTCTTGTTACGCTTGTTCTAGGGACAGTTAGTTACGGTGTTGTCTTGTTACGCTTGTTCTAGGGACAGTTAGTTACGGTGTTGTCTTGTTACGTTTGTTCTAGGGACAGTTAGTTACGGTGTTGTCTTGTACATCAATGCCACTGGAAAGCTGAGGATAAACCCCGACCTTCAGAATGATGGGTAAGTGAGCATAGAACACGAGTTACTGTGTATCGTTGTTGTATGGTGTATATGTGATTACGTGCATCATTGCGTATGCTGTGTGTGTGCATGTACATGTATCATTGTGTAAGCTGTATGTATGTACAAGTGTCATTGTATATGCGGTATGTATGTACAGGTGACGTTGTCCATGTTGTGTGTATGTACATGTGTCATTGTGTATGCTGTGTTTGTATGTACAAGTGTACTTGTGTATGCTGTGTTTGTATGTACATATGTCATTGTGTATGCTGTGTTTGTATGTACAAGTGTACTTGTGTATGCTGTGTTTGTATGTACATATGTCATTGTGTATGCTGTGCTTGTATACACATGTGACATTGTGTATGCTGTATGTATGTATATGTGTCATTGTGTATGCTGTGTTTGTATGTACATGTGTACTTGTGTATGCTGTGTTTGTATGTACATATGTCATTGTGTATGCTGTGCTTGTATACACATGTGACATTGTGTATGCTGTATGTACGTATATGTGTCATTGTGTATGCTGTGTTTGTATGCACATGTGTCATTGTGTATGCTGTGTTTGTATGCACATGTGTCATTGTGCAGGTTGTGTGTATTATATATCAACTATCTCCCATACTTATACATGTATATCCAAATATGCCTATGCCGCCAAACGACAGACAATAAAAAGCATATTCACACTAATCTTATGCCACCAGTGTCAAGTTTTGACATTATCTAAATCACACTTACGTAAAATCAACACCTGTGAGATGAGATGCTTGAGGAGAGCTGCCAAATTAACTATCCGGGACCGAATAAGGAATGATGTTATCAGACAGACAGTGTCATCATCATCATCATCATCATCATCATCATCATCATCATCATCATCATCATCATCATCATCATCATTGCCAATGTGTTGTCAGGGGTATGAAGAGGCTGCACTGACAATCATGCTTAAATGTGCCCAAGAACACATGTGAATAACCAGCTGCGTCACAGGCGTGGGGCATACACAACAAATGGCTTTATTACTTCAAAGAACAAGTCAGCTAGCTACGTCGACATATTCCGTCGTATCACGTACCCACTAGCCTGACCTGGCTATACTCCACGGCCTCTCGTCAAGGCAAGTTGCAATGCAATTCTTTTACACAATATTGTTAACCTACTTACAACCTGCAGTACTGGGTCATCACATGGCTGGCGGCCCACTCAATTTTCATTTTCGTGCCAGGGCATACGGGTGTACAAGGAAATGAGCAGGCTGATAGGCTTGCAGGCAAGGCTACTGTGGAGGGCGGACGAGCCATGGACTAGGCTGAAATACTGAATGCTTGACGAGACGTAAGTCGTTCGCGAGAACCAAGTGATGACTGTGAATCTACAACCATGGTCAGGCTGCGACAACAGCAAGTTAAAAGAAGTGTGGCCAGACAAGAACACAATGCAGGAAACCAAAGAAGATTAATAAACCAATACAGAACTGGTGTCGTGATCCGCTACACATTACGGGATTTACCGAGGAGGGTATCTGAGCATTTATGGACTGAATGGTTCGATGTGCAATGAGGATGATCTGTCGACTAACTAACTAACTAACTAACTAACTAACTAACTAACTAACTAACTAACTAACTAACTAACTAACTAACTAACTAACTAACTAACTAACTAACCAACTAACTAACTAACTAACTAACTAACTAACTAACTAACTAACTAACTAACTAACTAACCAACCAACCAACCAACCAACCAACCAACCAACCAACCAACCAACCAACCAACCAACCAACCAACCAACCAACCAACCAACCAACCAACCAACCAACCAACCAACCAACCAACCAACCAACCAACCAACCAACCAACCAACCAACCAACCAACTAACTAACTAACTAACTAACTAACTAACCAACCAACCAACCAACCAACCAACCAACCAACCAACCAACCAACCAACTAACTAACTAACTAACTAACTAACTAACTAACTAACTAACTAACTAACTAGCTAACCAACCAACCAACCAACCAACCAACCAACCAACTAACTAACTAACTAACCAACCAACCAACTAACTAACTAACTAACTAACTAACCAACCAACCAACCAACCAACCAACCAACCAACCAACTAACTAACTAACTAACTAACTAACTAACTAACTAACTAACTAACTAACTAACTAACTAACTAACTAAGCAACCAACTAACTAACTAACTAACTAACTAACTAACCAAGCAACTAACTAACTAACTAACTAACTAACTAACTAACTAACTAACTAACTAACTAACTAACTAACTAACTAACTAACTAACTAACTAACTAACTAACTGACTAACTGACTAACTAACTGACTGACTGACTAACTAACTAACTAACTAACTAACTAACTAACTAACCAACTAACTAACTAACCAACTAACTAACTAACTAACTAACTAACTAACTAACTAACTAACTAACCAACCAACTAACTAACTAACTAACTAACTAACCAACTAACTAACTAACTAACTAACTAACTGACTAACTGACTAACTAACTGACTGACTAACTAACTAACTGACTAACTAACTAACTAACTAACTAACTGACTGACTGACTGACTGACTGACTATGGCGATATATTAATGTCTGTTGGCTAGGCGCCTGCAGGACAAGGTTTTGAACTCAAACATCGTCTCCTTGGCGCTGAACGCACACGTCCAGAATTTGTCACCGCCCCTGGAGCTATTGTTTACCGTGCTAGAGGTGAGCTCTCTGTTGATTGTCTGTCTGATTTTGTGTGTGTGTGTGTGTTCGCTGACTTTGAACTCAAGCGCCCCGGGGAGGTTAACCCGGTCAACAAATGCCCGCAGAAGTCGGATGTGTCGGCCTAACAGCGCAAGAACGCAGCTCTGCTGTAAACAGGCACAACGCAATCACGTCCGGAAAAAAAAAAAAATTCCGGATGAAGGCAGCAGAAGAAAAAGAACTCAAGCGTAGTCCATACACGTGCTAATATTGTCTAGTGTACTGGACTGATTTTTGCGTGTGGATTAGCTGTGCCTATTACCATGGTCCCTCGCCGTCAGGCGAACAAACTCCGACTTCTGAGGTACAGTAACACTCGTTCCAGGCATTTTCTTAATGAGATCGGTATACAACAGTGTGGCCTTTTCACATATGATTGCCTCAGAAACAGAATCGCCATCTAACTGTTTTTGAGTTATCCAAATTAATAATAACTATTAGACATCTTCAATTGTTTGCGATTGTTTGCGATCTCTGTTTCGTTTGCACAATCAAATATTTCTCTACATTAGCCTCCTTTATTGCTACCCCTTTCGCCACAATGAAACATATCGTAGATGACGACTTTCCGTACATGCGGCCGATTTCAGTAATCTTAATGCCACTTTCGTTTTGTTTCAATGATTTCCTTCTTCAATTCGATCGTGTTCCTGTCCTTCTTCTTCGAAGGGCTGTTAGCGCTGGAAAACATCTTTGGTCCCATGATGGAGCTAACAGGAAAGGGTTAACGTACGAGGGCGAGTCAATAAATAAGTCACACAGTTCTGTGGCATGGCAGGTAAATGTAGTTGGTGTTTTCTAAAGGTGTCATTCGGTGACAGCAACATCGAACTTTATATTCCCGTTCGTCAGGTGGCGCTAGGTGTATCATGAGCATGCGCAGCGCATAAACAAAATGGCGAATGTACTTACGGAGTGTACAACCAAAGAGCAACGTGCTGTTGTGCGTTTTTTTTTTGTGTGTGGGCAAAAGGACTGCCTGCAAAGGAAATTCATAAGGGAATGCTTCCTGTTCATGCTGAATAATGTTTGTCCCGTAAAGCGGTGCATAGCTGGGTAGAAAAATTTCTCAAGGACGCTCTGAAATTGTTGATGAAATCCGATCTGGTCGCCCTGTTGAGATTGCAACAGAAGCATGCGTGCAGCGGGTGAAAGAGATGATTAGAAGTGACAGGCGAGTAACGATAGACTCTGTAGCATCTGCAATAGGGTGCTCACATGGTTCAGCATACAGCATAATGCATGATCGATTGAAATTTCTAGGACTGCTGACTAGAGGAGTGTGGCTTCTTTATGACAATGCCAGACCACATACAGCTCGATTAACTCAGGAGAAAATTAACCAACTAAGGTGGGAAGTTCTGGAACATCCACCTTACAACCCCGACTTAGCCCCTAGCGATTTCCACTTGTTTGGTCCATTGAAAAACCACCTTGGCGGGAGATATTTCGCGAATGACGCCGAAGTTGAATGTGAAGTGAAAACGTGGTTTAGAAAACAGAGCTCCAGTTCTATGCAGCCGGTTTCGGAGGACTGATAAAAAGATGGGGTAAGTGCATCAATGCTTGTGGAAATTATGTTGAGAAATAAAGGGACAATGTATGTATAAAAATAAACTGGTTTCCAGTTGTTATCATATTTAGTTATTTTTTCCTACAGCCATTTGTAACTTACTTATTTACTTCTTCTCGCATTTACAATGTTGTTAGAGCTCTGTGCTCGACTCTGTTCTGTGTGACAACTGATTAATAATTGCGTTTGTTTGACATGTGATCGTTAATTTGTCTTTTATGACAAGTGATTGTTAATTTGTCTTGTGTGATAACTGATCTATAATTTTACCTGCTGTAATGTACACAAGAAAAACAGATAGAATATTTAGAGGTGGAAAATTATAGATATTTACACAGGGAATTGGTGGATTATTACAAGGGAGTGAATTATTTACAGAGGGAAAATTATAAATTATTACAGTGGAAAATGATATATTATTTACAGAGAGAAAGTGATAGAGTATTTACAGAGGGAAAATTATAGACTATTTACAGTATAAAATTGATAGATTATTTATAGAAGGAAAATAATAGAATATTTACAGAAGGAAAAGAACAAATAATAGACAGTGTGAAATTGATAGGTTATATACATTAGGAAAATGTTTGATTATTTACAGGGGAAACATGATAGATTATTTACACAGTGAACATGATACATTATTTACAGGGCGAAAGTGATAGATCTTTTACTGGAGGAAAATGATAGATTATTTACAATGAGAAAATGATGGATTATTTGCAGGAGGAAAATAATATATTATTTACAGAGGAAGATATTAGATTGTTTCCAGCGAGGAAGTGACTGATTATTTACAGAGGCAAAATTATAGATTATTTACAGAAGGAAAATTATAGATTATTTACAGAGGTAAAATTATAGTTTATACACAGAGGGAAAAATATAGATTATTTACAGAGGGAAAATTATAAATTATTTACAGAGGGAAAATGATAGAACATTTACAGGCGGAAACTAATCAAAGTTGTACAGTGGAAGAATTATAGAACATTTCTAGAGGGAAAAATGATGGTTAATTAACTGTCAAACGCTTTGTGAACTATACTGGCGTTCTCATACAATGGATTGTACTGAAAGCTGTACCTTGTCCAGTCTGTTATGTACACATCGAGAAGAAGCAGGACAAAGTGTGTTGGAAACCCATTACTGTCTACCTTTGATGCGAAGATGACACTTGATGATGGTGCTGTATTCTGTAATCAAAGGTTATGTTTTCTGTAATCAAAGGTGTGTTTATTTTTATTTCAGAGGGACTATTCAAATGCGTCATGTGGATACCTCAACACACGAATCAAGTAGGTGATGTCCCGCTGTGTTGTGTATGGTCACTGTCACATATCTCTCTCTCTCTCCCCACACACACACACACACACACACACACACCCACACACCCACACACACACCCACCCACACACACACACACACACACACACACACACACACACACACACTAGTGCTTTTTCTAAAGTTCTATCAAATGTCTCCACACTCTAATTAACTAGACTTCTTGTGCTATTTATAAAGTTGTATCAGATATCTCTACATTCTAATAAAATAGACATACTCTTGTGCTATTTATAAAGTTGTATCAGATATCTCTACATTCTAATAAAATAGACATACTCTTGTGCTATTTATAAAGTTGTATCAGATATATGTACACTGTTGTTTGTCCAGCAAGAATGATGATGACCATTCATTTCATCCAGTGGGGTTGAAAGTATGGAGCCGTGGGTTCTACAATGGCTGATAAGGCCTATTTTGGCTCGAAATGTTCTTTGACAATGTGGACAAAGAATGCTGACGTTCCAGGAGGAGGATTTCCTGCAGTGGTTTTTCAGTCCTGCCTTTTCTTCACAGCTCTTGCAGTTCTGGTTGCCTCACACGTGACTGAACCCTTGCGTAATGACGCATGCCACGAATTTCGTTCTCTGGCTGCAGTCTCCCAGGTGTCATGATGAATTCCAAAAGCATTCAGTGAGATTTTCAGTGTCTTTAAAGCATTTCCTCTGGCCGCCTTGGTAGCGTTTACCACAACGCAACTCGCCGTAAAAAATTCGTTTAGGGAGCCTGTGATCTGGCATGTGAGTCAAGTGACCAGCCCAGCGAATCTGATTCTCATAAGTAGGACTATATCTCCACACTATAATTAACTAGACGTACGCTTGTGCTATTTAAAAAGATGTATCATATATATCCACACTCCAATTAAATAGACGTACGCTTATGCTATTTATAAAGTTGTATCAGAAATATCCACACTCCAATTAAATAAACTTACTCTTGTGCTGTTTATAAAGTTGTATCATATATCTCCACATTCTAATTAAATAGACGTACTCGTGTGCTATTTCTAAAGTTGTATGAGATATGAACTCTCAAATTAACTAGACGTTCTCTTGTGCTATTTATAAAGTTGTATCAGATGTCTCCACACTCTAATTAAATAGACGTACTCTTGTGCTATTTATAAAGTTGTGTCATGTATATCCACACTCTAATTAAATAGATGCACTCTTGGGCTATTTATAAAGTTGTAACAGATATCTCCACACTCTAATTAACTAGACGTATTCTTGTGCTATTTATAAAATAAAAGTGTGTCAGTTATCTCCATACTCTAATTAAATAGACATGCTCTTGTGCTATTTATAAAGTTGTGTCAGGTATCCCCACACTCGACATATTCTTGTTGAGCTTTCTATAAATTTGTGTCAATCAATCAGGTGCCGTCTCCATAATGAAGATTAGCTGCAATGAATCTCCAACACTGCCATCTCTCGCCCTGACTGTACATACTGTCAGATTGCTGTTCTTCCATCTCTTGATGTTATCTTCCCACTTGTATTGTTGTCTACCTCTTGCTTGCTTGCCGTCAACCTTACCACCCAGTATGGTTTTTAAAAGAGTGTTAGGTCTTTTCATGTCGTCCAAATATTTCACTTGCCTTTTCTTAATGTCTTTTATCAACTCTCTTTTCATTTCCAGTTTGTCTAGAACCTCTGTACTTGATTGTTTTTGCTTCCATGAAATACAACATATTCTTCTGTATATCCACATCTCCAGAGCCTCTATTCGACTTTCCAATTACTTGTTCAATGTACATGTATCTGCGCCATATGGTAGTGTTGAATATACATAACAGTTGACAATTCTCATTTTTAATGAGATGCTAATACTGATTTAATGCTGTTGAAAGCATTTTTGGCCATTCCTATTCTTCGTTTAATTTCTGTTTCACTCTTGATATAATCTGTTATTACAATTCCAAGATAGGAGAAATTTGTTACTTGTTCTAGTATCACATAGTTTACTGTGATGTTCATTGAAGACTGAAAATGAAGTAGGTATCGGGGTGGTTTTATATCTAAACATTGTTCAGTGGCACATAATTGTTTATGGCTTCTGTGTTAAAATGTCCCAAGAGAATGCATTGTTTCTCTTTTTTATTTAGTCTTTGGTTAAATAATTGAACACTTGATTTGTCTTTGGTTAAACAATTGTATACGTGGTTTGTCTTTGGTTAAAGAATTGTACACATGCCACAATATTTGTCTTTGGTTAAACAAATTCTACAAGAGCCAGCTTGTTTGTCTTTGATGAAACAATTGTACACAATGTTTGTCTTTGGTTAAACAACTGTACACATGCCAGCATGTATGTCTTTGGTTAAACAACTGTGCAAGTGGCAGCATGTTTGTCTTTGATGAAATAATTTTACGCATGGTTTTGTATTTGGTTAAACAATTGTACATATGCCAGCATGTTTGTCTTTGATTAAACAGTTGTACACGTGCCAACATTTTTGTCTTTGACTAAAGAACTGTACACTTTTTGAAACAATTTGACACGTAGTTTTTCGGTGGTTAAATAATTGTATACATATCTGCATGTTTGTCTTTGGTTAAAGAATTGTACACTTGCGAACATGTTTTTATTTGGCTAAATAATTGTACACGTGGTTTATGTTTGGTTAAACAATTTGGCACATGTTTTATCTTTCGTTAAACAATTGTACACGTGCTAGCATGATTGTCTTTTGGTTAAATGATTGTACACGTGGTTTGTCTTTGGTTGAAGAATGAATTGCACACGCGCCAGCATATTTGTCTTGGTTAAACAATTGTACATGGTTGGTCTTTGGTTAAGCAATTATACAGGTGGTTTGTCTTTGGTTAAACAATTGGACACGTGATTGTGTCTGGTTAAGCAATTCTACGCGTGGTTTATCTTTGGTTACACAATTGTACACTTGTCAGCATGTTTGTCCTTGTCTTCCCCTTCCTCAGCGACACCGGTGTGTGGGCGTCAGATGGCTGCACGGGAACACGCCAAGGTGACACGGTGAAATGCTCCTGTGACCACCTGACCAACTTCGCCATCTTGATGAGCCCGTTTGGAGGAGCTGTAAGTGATGGTTAACTAAGGCCGTTTTCTCGTGTGTTGCCTTTCTTTGTGAGTTCTTGGTGAGGGAGTAGAATTCTCCTGATCTTACTTTAATCAAACAAAAATGAGTTCCTTCACAAAACAAACTGCTAATCTGTTTCACGGCAGAAAAATTACTTGTATATTTCATGGCCGAAATATTAGTTAGTTAGTTGTATCAGTAATATTTCTGCCATATTTCTTTCTTTTTTTTTTGGCAGAAATATTACTGATACATATGACGGCAGAAAAATTACTGATGCATATGACGGCAATATATATATATATATATATATATATATATATATATATATATTATATATATATATATATATATATATATATATATATATATATATATATATAAGGTTTCTGGTATATTAAATATGAGACTGATATATTTGACGGCAGAAATATTTCTGACCTGTTTCATGTCAGGCAAAGATGTTTAATGTGAACATCATTGTCAGTTTCAGTCGTCACAGCATCACCAGATGTTTGGTGCGAGCATTAGTGTGAACATCATCGTTTCTTTCATGTCTCACAAGATATTTCATGCTGACACCGTCTTTTCTTTCATTCCTTACAAGATGTTTCATGTGGACATCGTCGTTTCTTTCATTATCACATGATGTTTCATGAGAACATCATCGTTTCTTTCATTACTCAAAAGATGTTTGATGTGAATTGATTGTCTATTTCATTTCTCACAAGAAATGTAGTGTGAACATCTTTATCCATTTTAGTTCTCCTCACCTGTATAAGTGATGTAAATATCCTTGTCTGTTTGTGTTCTCATAAGATGATTAATGTGAACATTATTGTCTGTTTGAGTTCTCATAAGATGTTTAATGTGAACATCTTTGTCAGTTTGAGTTCTCATTAGATTTTTAATGTGAACATCATTGTCTGTTTGAGTTCTCATAAGATGTTTAATGTGATCATCCTTGTCTGTTTCAGCTCTCATACGATGTTTAATGTGAACATCCTTGTCTATTCCAGCCTCCAGGAGATGACTTCATCTTGAGCATAATCTCTTCGGCGGGATGTGCCATATCCATCATCTGTCTCCTAGTGACTGTCGGCGTCTACATGTTTTTGTGGAAGTAAGTACACAGTGTGTCTGTAATCCGCGCGCGCGCGCGCCCACACACACACACACACACACACCGTCACGCGAAACCGACTAAAATATGACGCCAAGCAGGAGCCTGCTAGGGGTCAATGATGTGTTAGAACCATCATATTATGTATGTAGATCTAGGTGCACAACCAGCGTGGCAGTACGTGCCAATGTAATGGATCAATAATTACCATAGTCTTGGAGGCGGTATGGGGTCTCGCGTTGTCGTGTTGGAGAATGACATCTTTACTGGACAGTCTTGTACGCTTATGAATTCATGACCTTCATGAAAGCGTTTACACGATTCAGACACAGATGAACCTGTTACAATCTGTTCTCCATACACACATGACAGTCGACGATAAATATCAGCGAGTTTTTAACCTTCGTTCACCAAAAATCTCATATCAACTTGACCATTACACCACAAGTGTCAGAGGTATACTGTTGACATATGTATACACATGTTTGTGGAAGTGTGCACATCATGTCTGTAACGCGTACACGCAGGCTAGTTTCGTGATACCGACAAAAACACGTCCCGAAGTAGAAGCCTGGTATGGGGCTATGATGTAATAGGATTTTGTTGGCCTCAGTGCACGGGGGATAGGTGGTCAGTCTTTCCCTCCCGTTGCCAGTGACGAGCCCAAGTACTGAATCCGCGGTATATCGCACTCATGACATTGTCAGTACTACTTGATGTAAACATGAATATTGTCCCACACTCAAGTGAAAATATAGTTCCGTGTTTCTAAGTGTGTTCCACGCCCTGTCTTTGCGCCCGCGATCCCTACGCGACTATTGTTTCTTGTGTTCAATAACATTTTTGTGTTATTGTTATTTTTGGTAGATTTTGCTGACAAACGATGGAAAAGTGTTGACATAAATTACAAGAAGAATGAACGTTGCTCTACAAATAATAAGCAGGCTTCAATTCAACAATCAGAAAATGTTGGATCTTTCCACAGGACAATGCTGGTGGGATGGGAAACGAGCAGGCGAACAGATTGGCTGGGTCTACACAGGGTGGGGTATTAGTGTATGATAAGGCAAATGTGGTCGGGGTCCTTTGGGATCGTGTATATAGTGCAGAAGAACAGATCGATCATCACAGCATGGAGAGAATGGTGCTGCAGGGAGTGACCAGAGGATCTGGAAGACACCTCAGGACTCCAAGGAAAGACAATACGGGCACATAATCAGATTGTTACTGGTACTATTGGTATTGGGACTCTTCGTTGGCTGTTTAAGATGGGGATGGAGCACGTATGGGAATGTCCTTAGTGCTGTGATGTCATGTTCTTGACTCAACTCAACTCCTTTCAACTCAACACAAACGAATGCAGTTAAAATCGTTATTGTTTGCAACAGATACAACAGAAGACGGTGTACTAGGAGCATGCATATTTCCAGTTGGAACAAATGGTTGCGAATCCAGGGTATTCAACATCATCACCTTCCACTTTTGCCGTCAAACGTCGTGGGAGGAATACTTGACGTTCCAGCTCCTGCTGGGTTTCACTGATTGTGTCATTCTGTCTGATTGTAGAATGTCTTTGATGTCGTCAATCCATTGTCTTGTTGGGCGTCCCCTTGCTCTCGTATGGGATCAAGTGTCCATTGAATGCATGACCAACACTACAGTGAGGTTCTGTCGCCACTTGGGGGTGACAGGTTCGAATCCCGGTCGATAACTCCATATCTTTCAATTATTACGTTGGCTGGTGTCCTCTAATCCCACTTATTTCCTGTGCTTCTATGAGCGCCATACAATACATGTGTGTTTATTTCTGTAATGTACGTGAGACTGATACCGTTACAGGTATGTGAAGTGCGATCGGTCAGTTCTCCACGTCAACCTGTGTATCTGCCTCATCCTGGCCTACACCATCTTCCTGGCAGGAGTGGACAGGACGGACAGTCCGGTAAGTGTGTCTGAATGTTGCCTCAATATTCAGTTAAGGTGTTTTCCGTGTTTAGGAATATTGCTCGTCACATCAGTCAAACGTATGTTTTGTGTTTTTAAATGTTGTTCCACACATTAGTGAAAATCAATTTTGTGATTCTAAATGTTGTTCCACACATTAGAGAAACTGATGTTCTATGTTTCTGAATGCTGCCACAAACTTAAGTGACAACATTTTCTATATTTCTGAACGTTGTTCCACACATTAGTGAAAATATATGGAACAAAAGAAAAAGCAACGGCTGCAGCAGGATATAACAACATGAATTGGAAACAAATAAGTATATTTAGCTCCTGCGAGAAGAAACATACTTAACACAGACACGTTGAACATACCTTACAAGGAGATCCATCGCACACAGGTGAAAACAAAGTCAGTGGCTTATCCAAAATCAGAAGCAATCAATAAATATCAATCAATAAATAACTATCAATCAATCAAATATCAATCAAAAATCAATCAATAAATATCAATCAATCAAATATCAATCAATCAATAAATATATAAAATAAAATAATAAAATAAAAAACACACAAATAGGACACACAGGACCGCCGACGTTTCTATTCTAAGAATCTTTGTCAAGGACAGGACAACACAAATAGAAAAAAAACAACGAAAAACAAACACAAAATAACGCAACTACTCGGTTACCATGTGGGAGCAGAAATGGTCAAATATAAATTCACATATTCACATACTTACAGTTTCACAAATTCACATACTCTCATACTTACAGTTTCACAAATTCACATACTTACAGTTATGTGTTTCTATATGTAGCCCCATAGTTCTGTATTTCTAAATGTTGTTCCACATATTAGAGATATTCTGAATGCTGCCACACACTTAAGTGACAATATTTTCTATATTTCTGATTTTCGCACACACTGTGTGTGTGTGTGCCTATCTTTACTTCACACAGTAAAGACTTACTGCGTGTGTATATCTTCACTCTGTATGCCTATCTTTACTGGTAATCAAATGATTACTTAATCAAATGAATGATGTATAATGGGAGAAAATGTTACACAAGGAACGCCCAATTAAATAAATGATATGTAATGAGAAAAAAAGTTTTCACTAGACTCTATCAATCAAATGAATTATATATATATAATTTTATTTTATATATATAAAAATATATATATTATATATATATATATATATAATATATATATTATATATATAGATAGTGAGGAAAATGTTACACTAGACTCTGTCCAATCAAATGAATGATATATAGTGAGGAAAATGTTACCCTAGGAGCTGTCCAATCAAATTAATTGTGTGTATAATTAGGTATGATGCACTTCAACCGAAAGAAACACATACACACACATATACAAATATTCTCACACACACAGTATATACATATTTATAACTATGATTTATTCTACTTGCGGCGACAGTAAGGATATATAAATATTTATTACTATGATTTATTCTACTTGCGGCGACAGTACGGATATATAAATATTTATTACTATGATTTATTCTACTTGCGGCGACAGTACGGATAAATAAATATTTATTACTATGATTTATTCTACTTGCGGCGACAGTACGGACATATAAATATTTATTACTATGATTTATTCTACTTGCGGTGACAGTACGGATGTATAAATATTTATTACTATGATTTATTCTACTTGCGGCGACAGTACGGACGTATAAATATTTATAACTATGATTATTCTACTTGCGGCAAAAAGTACGGATTGGGATAAATATTTATTACTATGATTTATTCTACTGCGGCGACAGTACGGACTTATAAAAAATTTATAACTATGAATTTTTTTCTACTTGCGGCGACAGTAAGGATAAAAAATATTTATTACTATGATTTATTCTACTTTTCGGCGACAGTACGGATATATAATATTTATTACTATGATTTATTTACTTGCGGCGGACAGTACGGATAAATAAATATTTATTACTATGATTTATTCTACTTGCGGCGACAGTACGGACATATAAATATTTATTACTATGATTTATTCTACTTGCGGTGACAGTACGGATGTATAAATATTTATTACTATGATTTATTCTACTTGCGGCGACAGTACGGACGTATAAATATTTATAACTATGATTTATTCTACTTGCGGCAACAGTACGGATGTATAAATATTTATTACTATGATTTATTCTACTTGCGGCGACAGTACGGACTTATAAATATTTATAACTATGATTTATTCTACTTGCGGCGACAGTACGGACGTATAAATATTTATAACTATGATTTATTCTACTTGCGGCGACAGTACGGACGTATAAATATTTATAACTATGATTTATTCTACTTGTGCCGACAGTACGGATGTATAAATATTTATAACTATGATTTATTCTACTTGTGCCGACAGTACGGATGTATAAATATTTATAACTATGATTTATTCTACTTGTGCCGACAGTACGGATGTATAAATATTTATAACTATGATTTATTCTACTTGTGCCGACAGTACGGATGTATAAATATTTATAACTATGATTTATTCTACTTGTGCCGACAGTACGGATGTATACATATTTATAACTATGATTTATTCTACTTGTGCCGACAGTACGGATGTATAAATATTTATAACTATGATTATTCTACTTGTGCCGACAGTACGGATGTATAAATATTTATAACTATGATTTATTCTACTTGTGCCGACAGTAAGGATGTATAAATATTTATAGCTATGATTATTCTACTTGTGCCGACAGTACGGATGTATAAATATTTATAACTATGATTTATTCTACTTGTGCCGACAGTACGGATGTATAAATATTTATAACTATGATTTATTCTGCTTGTGCCGACAGTACGGATGTATAAATATTTATAACTATGATTTATTCTGCTTGTGCCGACAGTACGGATGTATAAATATTTATAACTATGATTTATTCTACTTGTGCCGACAGTACGGATGTATAAATATTTATAACTATGATTTATTCTGCTTGTGCCGACAGTACGTATGTATAAATATTTATAACTATGATTTATTCTGCTTGTGCCGACAGTACGGATGTATAAATATTTATAAACTATGATTTATTCTACTTGTGCCGACAGTACGGATGTATAAATATTATAACTATGATTTATTCTACTTGTGCCGACAGTACGGATGTATAAATATTTATAACTATGATTTATTCTACTTGTGCCGACAGTACGGATGTATAAATATTTATAACTATGATTTATTCTACTTGTGCCGACAGTACGGATGTATAAATATTTATAACTATGATTTATTCTACTTGTGCCGACAGTACGGATGTATAAATATTTATAACTATGATTTATTCTACTTGTGCCGACAGTACGGATGTATAAATATTATAACTATGATTTATTCTACTTGTGCCGACAGTACGTATGTATAAATATTTATAACTATGATTTATTCTGCTTGTGCCGACAGTACGGATGTATAAATATTTATAACTATGATTTATTCTACTTGTGCCGACAGTACGGATGTATAAATATTATAACTATGATTTATTCTACTTGTGCCGACAGTACGGATGTATAAATATTTATAACTATGATTTATTCTACTTGTGCCGACAGTACGGATGTATAAATATTATAACTATGATTTATTCTACTTGTGCCGACAGTACGGATGTATAAATATTTATAACTATGATTTATTCTACTTGTGCCGACAGTACGGATGTATAAATATTTATAACTATGATTTATTCTACTTGTGCCGACAGTACGGATGTATAAATATTTATAACTATGATTTATTCTACTTGTGCCGACAGTACGGATGTATAAATATTTATAACTATGATTTATTCTACTTGTGCCGACAGTACGGATGTATAAATATTATAACTATGATTTATTCTACTTGTGCCGACAGTACGGATGTATAAATATTTATAACTATGATTTATTCTACTTGTGCCGACAGTACGGATGTATAATATTTATAACTATGATTTATTCTACTTGCGCCGACAGTACGGATGTATAAATATTTATAACTATGATTTATTCTACTTGTGCCGACAGTACGGATGTATAAATATTTATAACTATGATTTATTCTACTTGTGCCGACAGTACGGATGTATAAATATTTATAACTATGATTTATTCTACTTGTGCCGACAGTACGGATGTATAAATATTTATAACTATGATTTATTCTACTTGTGCCGACAGTACGGATGTATAAATATTTATAACTATGATTTATTCTACTTGTGCCGACAGTACGGATGTAAAGTTGTAGCAGCTCTCCTCCACTACATCTACCTGGCCGTGTTCTGCCTCATGCTCAGCGAGGGCATTGAGATATTCAAATCTGTCAGCTTTGTTTTCTCGTCAAAATCCATTTTGTGGAAGTTAATCCTGTTTTCATACGGTGAGTGTGATCTACAGGCTTTCGTTTAAAAACAAAATGTAGTAAGGAATGTCTGTGTTTGTTGTAGAAATTTAGTCTGTGCGGTTGATGAAAAAAAAACTGTACTTAAGTAGAAATGTAATGAATGTGGTTGACGCAAAAATGAAATGTCTGTATTTCTTGTAGAAATGTAATGCATTCAGTTTATATACATATGAAATGACTGTAGTTGTTTTAGAAATGTAATGTGTGTAGATGATGCAAAAATGGAATGCCTGTATTTAATGTAGAAATGTAATGTGTCTAGTTGATGCAATAATGGAATGTCTGTATTTAAGTAGAAATGTAATGTATGTAGTGATGCAAACATGAAATGTCTGTATTTAATATACAAATGTAATGTGATGTAGTTGATGCAAAAATGAAATGCACGTACTTAATGTAGAAAGGAACAGTGTCCAATATTTCATTATCACATGTCTGTAGTCTGTATTAGAATGCCATGTCTGTAGTTGTACTGAAATGACATAGCTGTTGTTTTTTGCTGTATTAAAATGAAATATCTGTAATTGTTGTATTGAAATCAAAAATCTGTAATTGTTGTATTGAAATGAAATAGCTGTAATTGTTGTATTGAAATGACATTTCTGTAATTGTTGTCTCATCTCATCATTTTATCTCACCAAGTTCCTCTTGTACATTGCGGTGTCGAGGTGAAGTATAAACAGCGGGAGAGTGCCCGCTTATAGGCTTCATGTATCGATATTCCCATGGACTCTGCTATTCCCTGCGTCCATCGTTTAGGTGGTCGGCCTCTTCCTCTGCTTCCATCTGGTCTGTACATCATTGCTTGTTGTGGTATACTGTTAGTTGGTACCCTGCTTGCATGACCAAACCATTTGACTTGCTGCCTTCTAATAAGATCTAGCGCAGCTATAACCCCCCTTTTAGTCCTGATTTCTTCATTTCTGATCTTATCTCTTCTTGATACATTGAGTATTCTTCTCAGGATTGTTCTCACATTTCTGTTGTGATTTTCCCCTCTTTTTCTGTGTAATTATTGTATCAAAATGAATGAACTATCTGTAATTGTTGTATAGAAATGAAATGTATGTAATTATTGTATTCGGTGTCAGGTCTTAGTCAGGTCTTGGTTGGTAACTGGTCTAGGATGGAACCTCCGACAGGCGGACAGTTAGAGTATTACTTTTCTGATCCGACAGCTTCTGCAGCTTGTCTTGTTCCAGACGTATTAGTGTTACTTTTCCTCTGGAACAAACTAGGCAGCAAAGAGAGGGATCATGCTGCAAGGGCAACACATGGTCTCTAAATCCAGCCCAGGATTTCTGTTATGGAGAGGTATAACTCCATTTTACAAACTATCGTCTGTCAAGACGGCAAGGTGCCAGTCAGTCAAATGTCCGTAGTCTCTTCCTCTAGTTGTTATATTGTAATGGATTACTTTTCTATCAATTTGACATTATTTCAGTTTTCCCGGTGACAGTTCTGTTTTATTGTTTTCTTGTTCATTGATAAAGAGTTTTGTCGTAACGCTGGCTTCTATCTGTGTTTTCACTTTAATCTAGCATTCTAGTTACATGTTGTGTTCACTCAGTTATCAATCTACCATGTAATTTGACCGCCATGAAGTAACACCTTTCACTGCATTTTGTCATCGTGTTCAGGCGTACCTATGATCATCGTTGCCATATCCTTGGGCGTCACCAAAGCGGAGGGATACGGCAGCAAAACCTCGTACGTAGATTTCATATATAATACTGACGAATGGGATAATGAGTTGTAGGGAGAGTGTGGAGTTGTGCTGTAAGTGTTTGGTGACAGGTTCATTTGGTTAGAATTATAGCAACAGTTGATATAGTTAATGGAAACATTTGGTTAGAAATATATCAACAGTTAATGTAGTCAATGTGAATGTTTGGTTAGAATTATAGCAACAGTTAGTGTAGTTAAGGGAAATATTTGGTTAGATTTATAGCAACAGTTGATATAGTTCAGTGGTTCTCAACCGGTGGGGAATTCCCCCCCCCCCCCCCGGGGGAATTTTAGGGTTTCCAGTGGAGCGGGGGGGGGGAATAAAGATTATTTAAAGATCGCATTAATACAAGAACCACTTCTCGCCCTAATTAAGTTCGTGTTATAACGTAAGTAGACCCGCAAATCACGTTTTATGTAAATGTCTAGACTTGTTAAAGTATGTGTTATTAAATTTAACTTCCATTTTTATGTACACTGTGTAAGGGTGGGTGGGGGGATTTATAGGGAGGAAATTCGAAAAGGGGGGGGGGGCGGGGAATGACGTTCTGAATATATGGTAAAGGGTGGCATGGGACAAAAAAGGTTGAGAACCACTGATATAGTTAATGGGAACATTTGTTTAGAATTA
>JACEFZ010028446.1:167500-187500 GCA_014155875.1 Cepaea nemoralis
GCGGCCGGCTCACATATCCCGTAAGTTACCGATGCGATTCGAACCACTCAAAACTAATTACATTACAATAAACAAACACTTAAAACGTCAAAGAATTATCACTTAATATACGACACAAGAATGGCAGAAAATTGTCCTTCATCAAACAAAACGCGCAATAGAAAACCAGGATATTGTGCCTGAAGCCATTTTGAGTCTGCCAATCTGTGCTCTTAATTTACCCCCCCCCCCTCCCCCAATGGAAACCCTAAAATTCCGCTCTTGTGAAGAATTCCCCACTGGTTAAGAATCGCTGTACTATATTGATGTTTAGGCAATGCGTAAAGCTGTTTCACAATCCCGTCATGTCGAATTCCAAGTCAGCGCAGGAATTTGGGAGCAGATTGCGCTGATTATCAAAATGGCATGAATGTCGGCTGTTCATAAATCAATGACAAACTACTGTACGTAAGATTGCTAAGAAAATCAGAAACAGCCACAAAAGCGATGAAGCAACGAATCAGCAACCAACTAACCATTCAACAAGCCAACTAGACAGCGACTAACCATGCAACGTCATGAAGAAGGAAATGTAACCAACAAAACGGATAGGATAGTTTATCCTTATCCTTAGGAAAAGGGCAACAAAACAAAACTGACAATATCCCTCGGAATCTTTATTAGAGACAAGCAGGCTGAAATGGCTGCCATCATCATCATCATCATCATCATCATCATCATCATCATCATCATCATCATCATCATCATCATCATCATCATCATCCTCCTCCTCCTCCTCCTCCTCCTCCTCCTCATCATCATCATCATCATCATCATCATCATCATCATCATCATCATCATCATCATCATCATCATCATCATCATGTGCCCTGACAAATATTGTTGTCGTTAATAAATGTAAAAACAGAAGCCACAAACAACACCGCCTCTCTTCCGCTCGTCTGTGTTAATTTTGAGATTTATAGAGTTTTAAAACAATTCTTCCCAGGAGTTGTCATACAACTATCGTCATGTTAGGTAAGGATTTTGCAATTTTGTTTTCAGATAAACTTGATCATTTTATTTCAAGTGTTGTGGATTATGCAGAGATCAAAGCTCATGTTGAATAAAAAAGCGCAACATAGAACCAGGTGAGGCAATGGTATGTTGATTTTACATGTACAAATTGTGAGTCATCGATATATATATATATATATAGGGCAAACAATCGCTGCATTTAAGAAAATGAAGAATATCTTATGCAATAAGTCACTATCATTGAATCTATGAAAGAGAGTGCTGAAGTGGAAGTGCTATATAGAACCAGTTTTGCTGTGTGGCAGTGAATTTTGGAATGCAAATGAACAAATTAGGAAGAGCTTGGAAGCAACAGAGATGTGGTTCCTGAGACGAATCTTGCGAATTCCTTGGACTGCCAAAGTAACTAACAACGACTGCGTGAAAGAGCCTAATGAAACTAGAACATTATATACAACAATAAGAAAGAGATAAACAGCTTTCTTTGGTCATGTGATGAGAAGAGAGGCATTGGAGAACATCGTGACAACTGGAAAGATCGAGGGGAAGAGAGGCAGACCAAGAGAAATGATGCTGGATGGATTGGAACGGTCGCATGGAGGAATATCATCAGCAGGGTTTCAAGAACACCAAAGACCGAGATTTGTGGAAAGTCATGAACGCCTACGCCACCCGGCATGGCACTTAATGATGATGAGTGTCTTACAATATTCTTTATCTGGGTGTTCGTGTGGAGTCTGTTGACAACAACATCACTAGACTCCACGGAGACAGCCTGACCGATCTTAACCTAACCCCAACCAGTCCATTGCTGCAGTGCTGCATTATGATCTAGCTACATTCTAAAAAGCTTCTCCGCGGATGTGACGTGTCAGCAACAATCATGCATAAATCGCTGTTTCTGAACTAGGCGAGGGGAACGAGAGTTGTGTAACAAAGTTACCGTCGACATGGTACTTTGGTACCTGGTGGGGAGGCACGTCTCTATACCAGCCTGATGATAATAGAGGCAAGCCTTCGTCAGGGCTCACACGACTTGAATGTCATTGCACCGGACTTACGAGTTAGGACTCAGTCTTCCATAGGGTTCATCATCCAACCACCCAAGCCAACCAACCTATCAATTAACCAACCTACCAATTAACCAGCCAGCCAACCAACAGACCCGCCAACCAACCAACCAAGAAATAAACCAACCAACCAACCAATCAGCCAGCCAAACAACACACCAACCAACCAGCCAATCAACCAACCAGCCATCCAATCAACCAACCAGCCAACCAATCAGCCAGCCAAACAACATACCAACCAACCAACCAGTCAATCACCAGTCAACCAACCAACAAACCAACCAGCCAGCCAGCCAGCCAACCTACCAACCAGCCAACCAACCAGCCAACCAGACAGCCAGCCAACATACCACCCAACCAATCAGCCATCCAACAACCAACCAGCCAACGAGCCAGCCAACCAACCAACCAATCGTCCTGCCAACCCACCAAACAACTAGCCAACCAACCAACTAATTAACCAGCCAACCAACCAACCAACCAATTAACTAATAAACCAATCAATCAACCAACCAACCAACCAAGCAACGAATCAACAACCAACTAACCATTCAACAAGCCAACCAGACAGCGACTAACAAACCAGTCAATCAACCAACTTACCTACCTACCAATTAACCAACCAAGCAACCAACAAACCAACCAATCCACCCATCAACGAAAGAACGAACGAACCTTCCAACCAGCTAACCAGCCTACCAACCAACCAATCAGCCAGCGATCCAGCCAGACAACCAACCAATCAACGAAAGAACGAAAGAAGCAACCAACCAATTAACCAGTCAACTAATAAACGAAAGAACGAACGAAGCAACCAACCAATTAACCAATCAACCATTCAACGAAAGAACGAACGAAGCAACCAGCCAATTAACTAATCAACCAATCAACGAAAGAACGAACGAACCTTTCAACCAGCTGATCAGCCTACCAACCAACCTGTGTTGTTTGTCCATCAAGAATGAAGATGACCATTCATTTCATCCAGTGGGGTTGAAAGTATGGAGCCGTGAGTTCTAAGATGGCTGATAAAGCCTATTTTGGCTCGAAATGTTCTTTGACAATGTGGACAAAGAATGCTTGACGTTTCTGGAGGAGGATTTTCTGCAGTGGTTTTTCTGTTCTGTCTTTTCTTCACAGCTCTTGCAGTCCTGGTTGCCTCACAAGTGGCTGCATAATGATGCATGCCACGAATTTCGGTCTCTGGCTGCAGTCTCCCAGGTGTCATGATGAATTCCAAAAGCATTCAGTGAGATTTTCAGTGTCTTTAAAGCGTTTCCTCTGGCCGCCTTGGGAGCGTTTACCACAACGCAACTCGCCGTAAAAAATTCGTTAGGGAGCCTGTGATCTGGCATGCGAGTCAAGTGACCAGCCCAGCGAATCTGATTCTTCATTAGTAGAGTGTGGATACTGGGCATGGACGCTCTTTCTAGGACTTCAGTGTCTGGGATCTTGTCTTGCCATTTAATCTTCAGTAACTTCCTAAGGCAGACTGTGTGGAAGTGGTTTAATTTCCTAGCGTGTCGCTGATAAACAGTCCAGGTTTCACAAGCATATAGCAGTGTGGATAATACAACTGCTTTGTAGACTTTCAGCTTTGTTTGCAGGCTTATTCCATTTCTGTCCCATACATTCTTGTACAGTCTGCCAAAGGCCGCGCTGGCCTGGGAGATTCTTGCATTCACTTCGTCATCAATTGTGGCAGCTTGTGACACAGTGCTGCCAAGATAGATGAATTTGTCCACAACACTTAGACTATGACCATTCACTTTGATATTCGGCACAGTGTGATTATTCCCTGGAGCTGGCTGGTACATAACTACAGTCTTCTCCAAATTGATATTGAGCCCAAAGTTGGCACAGGCATGTGAGAAAGCTCAAAAATTATGTTGCATATCCACCTCTGAGTTGGCGTATAGAGCGCAATCATCAGCAAACAGGAGCTCTCTGACGGTGTCGCTGTCAATTTTGGTTTTAGCTGTCAGCCTTCTGAGATTGAATAACTTTCCATTCATGCGGTAGTTGATGTCTATTCCAATGTCGTTGTTCTCGAAGGCATTCATCAGCATGGCTGAAAACATGAGGCTGAACAGTGTCGGTGCCAGGACACATCCTTGTTTCACTCCCTTGGTGACAGGAAAGAGCTCAGTGCCAGCGTACACACGCCTGCCGTTTCGCCGCTCGCCCATCGCCACAGGGCTTGAAGGTGATATATGACGTTGGATGAAGAATGACTTGCGCGATGAATTGGATTAAAGTGAGGAAGAGTTGCGCAATTCGTCGACCTCACTCTCTCGCCTGAGTCCATCTGAATCCAGTTGCAGGACAAGTCAAGAAGACTGGAGACGAATACAGGTGCAGTGGATGACCAGGGCGCTCTACGTGCCTTGCCGTGCCGATTACGTTCCACAACGCTTTGCAGGTAAAAGCCGTCTTGCCCTTTGAATCATCAACCTCACCAACCAACCAATAAGCCAGCGACCACAGCCAACCAACCAATCCACCAACCAAACAGTCAACCAACCAATCAACTAAACAATCAACCAACTAATTAACTAATCAACCAACCAATCAATCAAATAATCAACCAAACAGCCAACTAACCAACCAGTCAACCAACCCACAAACTTTCCACCAACCAACTGTAGCATCCATATTTGTGCCTTCCTCAGGTCAGCTGTCAGAACCGTGTGCATCCTTTCACCTATACTGGGCCTCACTTGGGTGTTTGGAGTCCTGTCCGTCAACAGGGACACACTTGTCTTCCAGTACCTGTTTGCCATCTTTAACTCTCTTCAGGTAGGTACCTCATTGTTGGTTTCATTAAAACCTAATATGAATATTAAATCAAGAATCAACAAAACTGTTCTCGGGGCATTCCAACTCGCTTCAGCTTCACATTGACAGCGTGCCTGTAGAAAATGTAATTTAACACAAAGCATTGGGCCTTAATCACTAGACAGAAATCTAGGGCGGGGGGGGGGGGGGCTGAGTGGTCTCGAGGTATGGTGTCCGCTGGAGGTCCCAGGTTCAAGCCCCGGTGAGGACCGGGATTATTTTTCACGTGGACATCTAGTAACAAAATGCCCTCTGGTCTCTGGGTAGTGAGATCAAACGCCCGTGTGTATTGTTGCGCACGTAAAAAATCCTTGGCAGTTGGAAATCGAAAAAGAGTAGCCTAACGGTGCTGCCCGGGCAAAATTTCGAATTAAAAATCTACCCAAAGTGTTTCAGGATCCTCGCTGGTGCTACGGAGTTCGTGTACTGAGCTGAGTTTCTTCGGACTCAGGCTTGAGTTAGAAGTAGAACGGAGCACTTATGGGTGTGGGATGTTGAATGTAATATATGAGAATATTTGCTTAGTTTGTCTAGGGCAGTGTTTCTCAACCGGTGGGGAATCCCCCCCCCCCCCTAGGGGGGAATTTTGGGGTTTCCAGGGGGGGGGTGAAGATTATTTCAAGATTGCATTAATACAAAAACCGATTACTTGATCGTGTTTTTCCTTTCCTACTTTACGGTTCTGTACGTCTCACCCTTCTAAAATTCATTTTATAAAGTAAATAGACCCACAAATAACGTTTTATGTGGACGTCTAGACTTGTTTTAGTATGTGCTATTAAATTAGCTTCAATTATTATGCTGTGTAGGGGCAGGGGGAAATTTTTTAGAGAGGAAATACGAAAGGGGGGGGGGGAATGACGTTCTAAAATATGGTGAGGGGGGGGGGGAATGACGTCCTAAAAATATGGTGAAGGGGGGAACAGGCCAAAAAGGTTGAGAACCACTGGTCTAGGGGATCCCTGATGGAATTAATTTAGATTCTCACTCACTTCACCACTTTCGGTGATCATAGAATTCTACCACAAACACAAGAAGGAAAATACTTCACTTCTTTTTATAACTGTGTCTATGCGTACTTCTCCACTCCCACTAGATCACCCTTAGAATTTTATATAGTGTTAGAGGACAGTGATTGTTTACCACATATAGAACAACCACTGTTGAACAAGCAATTGTTGTAAACATCCACATTTGGACAAACACTTCACCATTGAATGAAATCAAGATCTCTAGTAACACACACACACACACACACACACACACACACACACACACACACACACACACACACACACACACACACACACACACACAACACACACACACACACACACACACACACATATATATATATATATATATATATATATATATATATATATATATATATATATATATATATATATATATATATATATAATGACCATTCTGAATTTTCGGAACAGGCATGAGATTGAATTATGACATAGGTACACATTCACATGAGATGGTATGTAGTATCATAAACCCAATTTCAAGTGGTAACCCCCATGTTTTTCCCAAAAATATCCATGTCCTCAAATAAAAACAACACCCCTAATTGGCTCTAACACCATTGAAACACCCATTGATTAAAAAAAAGAAGAAACAATAGTATGAGTTCATAAAACAACATTACTACTCAATCAGTACATCTTAACTAGACTAATTAATTAAGTCTTTAGTTCCATTTCTTTGCTTTCTTCTGATGATAGTTATTTATCCCCCATGCCGAACAGATAATGGCCATATTATCTGGGGAACGAATTGGTGCCCTCAGTTGTATTCCACACATTTAATATCCACAGGAAATTGGCTGGCGAATATATCCCAATCTATAATATCCGGGATCGAAGTAGCACATAATCATCATTCTCAGGGGCTGGATTCACAAATAATCCGTGCAAGTGGGCCCTGTGTCCTAATGAAATCGAGGCCTAGGTTCATCAAACTTCAGGAAGTCCCATTCAGCTAAGCAGAAAGTATTTCCCTACATCATCATATACCAGTGTTTCTCAACCTTTCTTGGCCCATGCGCCCCTTCACCATATTTTCAGATCGTCATTCCCCCCTTACTATCTAAAATTTGCCCCATGCCACACCCCCCCCCCCTTTTCACTGTATTTTCAGAACATCATTCCCCCCCCCCCCCCCCCTTTCATATTTCCTATCTAAAAATCCCCCCACCCCTACACAGTATACGTAAAAATGTAAGGTAAATTTAATAGCACATACTAAAACAAGTCTAGACATCCACATAAAACATGATTTGTGGGTCTACTGACTTTATAAAATGAATTTTAGAAGGATGAGACGTACTTAACTGTAAAGTATGAAGGGAAAAACAATATCAAGTAATCGGTTCTTGTATTAACGCGATCTTGAAATGGTGTTCATCCCCCCCCCCCCCCTGGAAACTCTAAAATTCCCCCTGGGGGGGGGGGGATTCCCCACCGGTTGAGAACCACTGTCATATACAATGAAACGATGATGACCGTCCTGCAGCTCTGCTTATATTATGAGATTCTCGATTTGTGGTTCACAAGGATGGTTCACACACCCGGTCACCAGTCTATAAGCTATCTCACACTTGATAATAGGGCATTCAGGCCGACATAGGACCAGCATAGAGTCATTCGTTACTATCCAGTCCAGTGTAGGAACACACAATGCTGAGAGTCACTCATTGGTATCATCTGTGACTATGTCCAGGATTTGTCTGCACAAGAATGGAGCAGAAGAATAATATTTCCAGCACACAAACTGGGAGTCGCAGGCAGTCGGATGATGCTTTTTGCTGTGTATGTATACACATTTACTCCACTAATTTCTTTCAGTGTCTTTGAGTTGGTGTTCAGGTCTAGGACCTTGTGTTGATGACTTGTGTCTTTTCTCGTCTTTCGGAGTCTTTGAGTTGGTGTTCAGGTCTAGGACCTGATGTTGAATTTGCTTTTTTCATGGTCTTTCAGTGTCTTCCCATTGGTGTTCAAGTCTAGGACCTGGTGTTGATTTTGCCGCTGTATGACGGGTGTCGAAGGCTAATACATTTGAGTATTAGGAACTGGGAATCCATTAGGCAGTCCTTACTGCTGTTAGTATTGTTAAAACTTGGACTGTCCCGTAGTGTCGTTGACCTTGCTGATTGATGGTGCGTCAGGCGGTACCTCCCAGAAGTAAAGGCAGACGATACTCTGGTGTCGGTGTACCCTGTATATCCTTTTATCTTGATAAACAATTAGATGCAGAAGTCCATCCTAGTTATTCCAACTGAAGTAGGAATATCAATCCCGTCGTGTCAATCATCTTCGTCCATGTCTTTTGCTCGTTAAGGCAGCTAATAAGTGCAGCAGTCAACATGTAGTTATTTATTCCGACTGTATGTGCTGGACATTCTTTCTATGCATCACTTGTACAGGCTTTTAACCCAGGATCCTGTTTGGTGATAACGTCCAACTACCACCTGGATTTCGAGAGCTAAGCTCCAGGGATTATATAATATATTTTGGCTATTTGCCTTCCCAACCGGGGACGCTTGACGCGTGTGTCCTTTGTTCTCGCGAACCAAAATGTCTACTCATCCTTTGTTAAATCAAGCACCGGTCTGGCCGGGTACTCGACCAATCATTGGCTTTCTATCTGAACTTATATGACGTCACAGAGGTCAAGTCTAGCGCCATTCCCTCCCCCCCCCCCCAAGTATAGTACTTAAGGAGTCAATGCTAGGTAATTGTAAGGACGTTTTAATATGCTACAATGGATTACACCCGTGTGCCGTGATGTTGATCCGTCGACTAAACTAAACACTGATAGAAATCTAATCTTTAATTCCCATGTTCAAACGCTAATTAACGAACAGCGAAAAAGGCATATCAATTTGCTAACATTAAAAATTTGGATGATGAAAACTCAAGTAAGATATTCTATACTTCTCACATACAGACACATGTTGACTATTGCTCCACAATCTGGTACGGTTGTTGCAATTCAACTACCAAGTGACTATTCTCACTCCAGAAATGGGCCGAGAGTTTAATTTATAGCAAATATGAAACTGCCAATCCTAGGCTATTTACATGCCTTCATTGACTACCATTCCCCCAAATGCTTACTTTTCAATAACTAATTCTCAAAATGCTACATCGGAGTGGTTCAAATTACCTTTGGTCATTCTTTAAATATAATGCAAGACATAGCAAACGTCTGGTAAGTATATGCGACTATTTGTTGCAAACCTCCGTGTCTGTTTCATGGAGTGATGGTACGTGTATGTTAATGTGTGATAGATAATAGTTTTATGTTTCATATAAACTAACATATGTTGTAAGATGTTATGTCTGTTTCAGAAGGCGAGAGATACAGTGTGTGTGTGTATGTGTGTGTGTGTGTGTGTGTGTGTGTGTGTGAGAGAGAGAGAGAGAGAGAGTGAGAGAAGATATGTAAATGTCACTTTCTGATAGCTGACAATGTTAAATTTACTCTAACATTTATTGTAATATTTAATGTATGATTCAGAGAGAGAGAGAGAGAGAGAGAGAGAGAGAGAGAGAGAGAGAGAGAGAGAGAGAGCGAGAGAGAGAGAGCGAGAGAGAGAGAGAGAGAGAGAGAGGAGACAGAGACAGAGAGAGAGGAGACAGAGACAGAGAGAGAGGAGACAGAGACAGAGAGAGAGGAGACAGAGACAGAGAGAGACAGAGACAGAGACAGAGAGAGAGGAGACAGAGACAGAGAGAGAGAGGAGACAGAGACAGAGAGAGAGGAGACAGAGACAGAGAGAGAGGAGACAGAGACAGAGAGAGACAGAGACAGAGACGATCTGCATATATGAATGTATAAAAAATCAACAATGGTATCTACACGCTAACATGTGTTGTAACATCTCTTGTCTGTTTCAGGGAGTCATGATATTCATCTGCTACTGTGTGATAGCCCACCAGGTTAGCGTACCCGTTGAGCCATTGATGCAGACTTGTTTGTTTTCTCATCACCTTGTCTTTACTATTCTTGTTTCTTTCACGTATTGATTGATGATGGCTGCCAGCCCTAGAAAATCATAGATATTCCCACATCACAGGTTTAAATCCATTTTGAATCTAAAACTTTCATCCTCGACCTCGTCGTTTCTGCAGCTTGCCGTTTGGATAACTGGTAACAACTCTAGCAATGTTTTTACATTTCTTCTTCCTCTTCTTTGACTCTTCATCCCCCACTCAGGGAAGGGAAAGTCCACATAAATAGTATAAACGAAATGAGTGGCACCTTACAGTCTTCACAGACCAAAGTGTGTGAGTTGGAATGTGGCCAATATTCCATCACAATGCCTGGGCAGAGCTTCAGAGAAACATGTGGCGCCCAAACGACATGTTCCCTCACTCGGCCTAGTCTTGTGTATTCCAGAGGAATGGGTAACCAATACGTCTGGCACAAGGTAGGCTGCAGACGCTGGCGGCGCAGCGTCGAATCCACCGAGACCTCGCCACCACGAGCCGGTGGCGAGTTATGGCCAGACCCTGACACCCAAGGGGCCCGGCGTAGAGGCGTTCAGCCAAGTCCCACAGGTGAGGGCCTCGTACGCGTCCGGACCGTAAGGGCGCGCACATCTGTCGATCACAGTTGTCCGGACCTGTGTAAAGCGTGCACTATCATCAGACTCTCCGCCTGACTTATAGCGGACCCCGCGACCAGCGGGAATAGGCCCACTAGAGCTACCGCAGGAGACATTACTTGTCTGTTGCGAGCAGTGTCTCCCATCCCTCCGCTGTGCGGCTCTCGCGACCAGCGAGAATAGATGCAAGGAACATAACATGAAAATATAGGTAATGACTGTAACCAAAGAAGGAAAAACATGCAAGCAAAGATTCATCTAAAAGAACACCCCTGAAACAAGTAAAGAGCTTCAAGTACTTAGGAAGTATAATATCATCAAATGGCAAATCAGAAGAAGAGATCGAATATAGATGCAATAAGACAAACCAACATCATTGGGCAAAAGGCACCAATACGAAAGAACAAACACGCATTAGTAGATACTAATAAAGCAAACTGCAACACAATCTTCCTACCAACTCTATGCTACCAATGCCAAACTTGGACAATGGCAAGGAGAAAAGAAAAATTACAACAAAGGAAATGAGATTTCTGAGAAGAATTCTCAATGTATCAAGAAGACAGAAAATCGTAAATGAAGTAATCAGGACTAAAGTAGGGGATATAGCAGCGCTAGATTTCATTAGAAAACACCAAGTTAATTGGTTCGGTCAGCATAATTAGGCCATCAGAATACCAGAACAAGCAATGATGTACAGACCAAATGGAGCCAGAGGAAGATGCCGACCATGTAAACGATGGATCAGAGGAAATACAGTCCATGGGAATCTCAATACATGAAGCCCACATATGGGCATTCTCCCGATGTTTATGCTTCACCTCTACACCGCAAGGTACAAGAAGAACAAGGTGAGATGAGATGAAGCAAATGCTATCAACAAACTCACCCCAAGCCCTTCTATTCTCAGCTATCTGATGCAGCTCAGTTCATGTCCTCCCCGTATTCATTTCTGTCTTTACTTCTCTTCTCCCTGTGTTTTAGTCTTCCTATATTTATTTTGCATTACGGTTTCCAAACCTGTGCTGTTCATTGTTTGTTTGTTTTTTCTCGCGTTTCCATCCTGTTTCAGGATATTGCGATCAACATCAGCATCTTTCAGCTGTATGTTGATTCCTAGGCTAGATTACGCTCACCAGCACGCCACGATTTTCTGAACGACCGGCTCCATACTTTCATAAGTCACTGGCGCGACTCGAACCGCTTCCAATTCTCGTGCGCTCACGTCAACCATGAGAGTATTCGGGGTTACGGAGAAAGCTGCTAACCCCTCGACCAGGGAGATACACAAGCAAAATTGCAAGAATTAATGCACCAGGAATTGAAAGGATATTGACATTTGCAGATGATGTCCTTGAATATAGGCAGGGGAGAGACAGGATACAAACAGCGAAAGAGTTGCATGGGACAGTAAACATAGGGATCGACTAGTGTACAGACAGAGATGGTGGTTTCATTAACCCAGATAAGGTGTCTGTGTTATGGTACTCTCTGGACAATAGGATTGTTAAGGCTGGCTTGCCAAGTCTGACTATAAATGGCAGAAATGATAATTAGACAGACAGACAGACAGATAGATAGATAGATAGATAGATAGATAGAGAGAGAATGAGAGAGAGAGAGAGAGAGAGAGAGAGAGAGAGAGAGAGAGAGAGAGAGAGAGAGAGAGAGAGAGAGAGAGAGAGAGAGAGAGAGTAAACTGAGGTACAAGGGAATCACCTTCGACAGAAGCCTGTCATTCAGGGATCATGTGGAAGCAGTTGTTATGAGATCTAAGAAAGGACTCGCTGAAGATCATGGCAGCAATGGACATGTGGCCAACAATGTTCATACTCTATCAACATCTGATTCTCTCAGTAAGTGAGTATGGATTGGGACTGTCAGAGTCAGCAGGTGAAACTAGAGCCCATACAGAATAAAGATATGCGGGTGATACTGGGATGTACAAGGGACAAGTCCAGTTGCGTGTATGTGATACACCCTAGCCTTACCCACGATTGCAGACAGGCCCAAGGGACTACATGCTAAATTATATCTCTGATTGGTTGCAGAAACTGCCTGCATGAAAGGACACAGTTAAAGGCCACAGACTGATCATAGGAAAATCAGTGATGGCGCAGGCAGAGGACACAATCAGAGAAGTGTGCCTGCTTGAGAACATTGGGAGAGGATCAGAATGCCGGTGGAAAAGTCAGACATGTGCAAGGTCATAATAATATTGAATATCTAATACAGTGATTGGCCGCAGGCTGCACTGAATGTGAAGTCAAGAATTGATCCACGACAATTCACGACCAGGCAATATAATCATCTAAAAGGATGGCTCTGTGCTAAGAGATGAAAGAAGTGCCTAGAGGTTCGTGGCGAAGGTTGTTGGACGGTGTTTGGTGCAGGAGAGCTTGGCATATGATACCACAGCATCTAGTCTGAGAATGGAGGTGGAGGAAGTCACGGCGGTGTTAGGCTGACTGGAGGTCAAACGGTTCACACATGTCGGGATTGTAACGGACTCACAAAGTGCGAATATAATGAGACAAGTGAAGACAGGCGTGCTTCTGGCAGAGTGACAGGCTTCCACCAACAATAAAAAAAATAGAGAACATCTGTTGGATCGCCTCTCCCCCACCCCTCCTTTAGAACATGCTGGCGTGGTGGGAAACGATCAGGCGGAGGACATATTGTCTTGGTCTGCACCCCTTAGTGGGGTATTGGCGCATGATAAGGCAGATGTGGTCAGAGACCTTTGGAATCGTGTATATAGGGCAGAAGAACGGGTAGATCAAAAGTGCTTGGAGAGATTGGTGCTGCAGGGAGTGACCGGAAGATCTGACCGACACTCAAAACTCCGAGGAAAAGCCAGGCAGACACATAATCAGTCTGCTACTGATACCATTAGTACTGGAATTCTTCGCTGGCTATTACAGATGAGGATGGAGCACGTATGGGAATGTCCCGAGTATTGTGATGTCGGTTCTTGACACCACTCAAAGGTTATTTCACGTCTTAATTTTACTTAAAAAGAAACAAATATTTGTTCAAAACGCCATCTCTAATCTGCAGGTCCATGATGGGTTCCAGGCCATAAGACGTAAATATCGCGCCAAATCGTTGGATTCTAGCCAGATTTTGTCACCGGTGTCATCCAGTGTAAGATAACAACTGTTGCATAAATGTCACTGTCTGTGTGTGCTTGCTCATCATCATCTTCTTCTGCTGATGCTGTTGCTGCTGCCCCTTCATCATCATCATCATCATCATCATCATCTTCTTCTTCTTCTTCTTCTTCTTCTTCTTCTTCTTCTTCTTCTTCTTCTTCTTCTTCTTCTTCTTCTTCTTCTTCTTCTTCTTCTTCTTCTTCTTCTTCTTCTCATCCTCCTCCTCCTGCTCCCTGTTCTTCTCCCCCTCATCTTCATTCTTCTTTTTCTCCTCCTCCTCCTTTATGTCTGTTCTGGAGCAGCCTTCGGCGATCATGATTCTGCCACCCTCTTTCCCATGTGATATTTTCATACAATTTATATCACATATTACATTACGCGCTGCCCAGCTGTATCACATATCACACATAGCGGGAGTCTACGTGGCGAAGTGGTCAAGCCGTCTGGCTCGGGCTCCGACAGTTGTGGGTTCGATTCCGGGCCGCGTCCTTCGGTTCATGGGTGCAGTTTTTCGGAGACTCCTGAGAGTCGTCGCTGGAGCTACGAATTTCGTGCTTTGTGCGACGCTTTCCGCGCTGCGGAAAGAGACTGGGCCATATGGGATAAAACCCGGTGCAATGAAGTCGACCCTGTCGACGTTTTAGCGATGTTTTTTTGGCATCACATATTAACACATACATATGGTGCTAGCTATATACTTTCTATAAACCATTCCGCACCCGTGGCCGATGAGGTCAATATCTCAGCCGCCTTCACTTCCCCAGACATCTGCTGGTACCCGGTGTAACCTCCGTCGACCTGGAGCCAACTTTCAAATTCTGCCTCGGTGCGAACTCGAACCCAAGACCGCTACGCTGGCAGGCAAACATCAAGACACCACACTTCCGCATCATCATCATCATCATCATCATCATCATCATCATCATCATCATCATCATCATCATCATCATCATCATCATCATCATCTTCGTTTTCGTCAACGTCATCGTCATCGTCATCATCATCATCAACACCATCATCATGATCGTCGTCGTCGTCGTCATCATCATCATTTGCATGCAGATACGCGTGGGTGGTTATATGTCGTCATCTCACACGATCACCAGAGTCGTGGATATCTCAGTTCTCTTGTCTCGACAATGCCATGTGGCCCAGACAGGCAGCAGCTCCCATATGTTTTATTATCTGTTTATTTGCTTTACCGATTTGTGGTCTATATCAGGAGATCTTACTTTTCGTGAGGTATTCGCTGGTAGTGAAGTAATCCTGGACACACAACCGGGAAAAGAGAAAAGAAAAATTACAACAACAGAAATGAGATTCCTGGGAAGGATACTTAATGTATCAAGAAGAGGTAAGATCAGGAATGAAGAAATCAGGACTAAAGTGGGCGTTATAGCAGCGCTGGATCTCTTTATTAAACAGCTCGTTAAATGGTACAGCCGTATAACTAGGCTACCAGCTAACAGTATACAACAACAAGCAATGATATACAGACCAAGCGGAACCAGAAGAAAAGGCCGACCATGTAAACGCTGGACAGAGGGAATAACAGAGTCCATGGAAATCTCTATGCATGAAGCCCATAAACGGGCAGCCTACCTCTGTTTATACTTCACCTCGACACCGCAAGGTACAAGGGAAACACGACAAGATGAGACAAAACACAACCAATTAATATGCAGAATCGTTTCGCGTTTTTATTTTTTCATTCTAACATCACCTCTAACCATTTCAACCTCAGAAGAGAAGTTATATTAGGGTCTATTGCCAGGCTCAGAATAATAATCCTGTGACCGAGTCAGCAACAATTCGGATATTAATTTGAAGGTGTTTGTTGTCCAAAGGGGTGCTGGTGTATTTTCGCGCAGGGAAATCTTCAATTTATAGTGTCTATGTTTCATACTAGTTAAGTCTCCCTAGTGTCAATGTTTCACGCTAGTTAGATCTCCATAGTGCCCATGTTTCCTGTTAGTTACATCCGCCGTGTGTCCATATGTCCCTTTAATTAGATCTCCCTAGTGTCCATATGTTCCTTTAGATTTCCCTAGTGTCCATATGTCCCGTTAGTTATATCTCCCCAGTGTCCATAGTTTCCTTTAGATAGAGCTCCCTAGTGTCCATAGTTCCAATTAGTTAGATCTCACTAGTGCTCGCTCTTCAAGCAAGTAAAATAGTTTTACTGCTCACGTGCCACTTTAATTAGATCTCCCTAGTGCCCATGGTTCAGGCTAGTTAGAGAGTTATGGTACCCATGTTATGTGCTAGTTAGTTCTCCCTAGTGCTCATGTTACAAGCTAGTTAAATCTCCATATTGTCCACGTTTCCTGCTTGTTATATTTCCATACTGTTCACGTTTCACACCAGATAGATCGCCACAGTACCCACGTGTTACGCTAGTTAGATCTTCCTTGTATCCAGGTTTAAGGCTGGTCAAATCTCCCTAGTGTCCAAGCTCCACGCTAATGTGATCCCCTTAAACATGTGAATTTTCTCATGATATTGTGAAAAGAAGTGCTTGAGTGATGGAGCATTTGTTTCTAGATGCCTGCATAAGCCCTACAATCATGATAATGATTGATAATGAAAAGGCTGTTTTATGATTACTTCCATGATGCTCTACCACAGTTGATAATGAATAACTTGAAGATTTATAACACACAAGAGACATGGTTTTGTGATTAGGCCAATGTTTTCTGTTCTCATAGGCCAGACAGTCAGATTCTGAGACCAATTACAACCAACCGCTAGCGGGTAAGTGCAGCTTTGCTAATCTAAGACTGTCTAGGTTTACGCTTATTGTGTGGTTGGTTGGTTGATGGTTTCTGTGGTTGGTTGTGTGGTTGGTTGTGTGGTTGGTTGTGTGATTGGTTGTGTGGTTGGTTGGTTGTGTGGTTGGTTGTGTGGTTGGTTGGTTGTGTGGTTGGTTGTGTGGTTGGTTGGTTGTGTGGTTGGTTATGTGGTTGGTTGTGTGATTGGTTAATTGTGTGGTTGGTTGGTTGTGTGGTTGGTTGGTTGTGTGGTTGATTACGTGGTTGGTTGTGTGGTTGGTTGGTTGTGTCGTTGGTTGTGTGGTTGGTTGGTTGTGTGGTTGGTTGTGTGATTGATTGTGTGGTTGGTTGGTAGTGTGGTTGGTTGTATGGTTGGTTGGTTGTGTGGTTAGTTGTATGATTGGTTGTGTGGTTGGTTGGTTGTGTGGTTGGTTGTTTGTGTGGTTGGTTGGTTGTGTGGTTGGTTGGTTGTGTGGTTGGTTGGTTGTGTGGTTGGTTGGTTGTTTGGTTGGTTGGTTGTGTGGTTGGTTGTGTGGTTGGTTGGTAGTGTAGTTGGTTGTTTGGTTGGTTGGTTGTGTGGTTGGTTGTCTGGTTGGTTGGTTGGTTGTGTGTTTGGTTGTGTGGTTGGTTGGTTGTGTGGTTAGTTGTGTGGTTAGTTGTGTGGTTGGTTGTGTGGTTGGTTGGTTGTGTGGTTGGTTGGTTGTTTGGTCGGTTGGTTGTGTGGTTGGTTGTGTGGTTGGTTGGTTGTGTAGTTGGTTGTTTGGTTGGTTGGTTGTGTGGTTGGTTGTCTGGTTGGTTGGTTGGTTGTGTGTTTGGTTGTGTGGTTGGTTGGTTGTGTGGTTAATTGTGTGATTGGTTGTGTGGTTGGTTGTGTGGTTGGTTGGTTGTGTGGTTGGTTGGTTGTGTGGTTGGTTGGTTGTGTGGTTGGTTGTGTGGTTGGTTGTGTGGTTGATTGGTTGTTGTGTATGGTTGGTTGTGTGGTTGGTTGGTTGTGTGGTTGGTTCGTTGTGTGGTTGGTTGGTTGTGTGGTTGCTTAGTTGTGTGGTTGGTTGGTTGTGTGGTTGGTTGGTTGTGTGGTTGGTTGTGTGATTGGTTGTGTGGTTGGTTGGTTGTGTGGGTGGTTGGATGTGTGGTTGGTTGGTTGTGTGGTTGGTTGGTTGTGTGGTTGGTTGTGTGGTTGGTTATGTGGTTGGTTGTGTGGTTGGTTGGTTATGTGGTTGGTTGATTGTGTGGTTGGTTATGTGGTTGGTTGTGTGGTTGGTTGGCTGAGTGGTTGGTTGTGTGTTTGGTTGGTTGTGTGATTGGTTGTGTGGTTGGTTGTGTGGTTGGTTGTGTGGTTGGTTGTGTGGTTGGTTGTGTGGTTGGTTATGTGGCTGGTTGTGTGTCTGGTTGTGTGGTTGGTTGTGTGGTTGGTTGTGTGGTTTGTTATGTGGTTGGACAGAAGGTTGTATGGTTGGTTGATTGTGTGATTGGTTGTGTGTTGGTTGGTTGTTTTGATAAATTGTCTGTCTCTCGCCTTTATTGTACATTCTGCCAGACTGCTGTTCGTTCATCTCTTGGTGTTATCTTCACATTTGTATCGTTGTCTACCTCTTGCTTACTTGCCTTCAGCCTTACCCTCCAGTTTTTTTTTTTTAGAAGAGGGTTGTCTTTCACCGTAGCAAAATATTTCAGATGCCTCTTTTTTATTTCTGTCATCAGCTCTATTTTAATTCCCAGTTGTTCTAGCACCTATAGACACACAGGCCATATGTAACCACTTTTAATGATGTTTCTGTAAAACCACATAGGCGAAGTTTCCAGGCATTTATTGACATATTTGCTTGTAAATGTAAACACAGCAGGAAGAACAATAAGTGACAGAGAGACAAATTAGAAATTAAGAACAATTGTAGGGATAACACATATTACTGACTTTAAAATAATGTCGTAGAACATCGACGAATTAAATGGTTAAAACAATTAGCTAGAGTAGAACAAGATCAACCAGCGGCTTAAAGTAAAGCGTTCTACTTAAGAACATCGGGATACAAGGCGAGAGGACGACCGAAGAAGAGTTGGCTTGAAGAAATCAAATATGTCATTAGCACAAACAAGAAAACAAGCAAAAAAATAAATTACATCGACCTCTTCTCTGTGACATTTCACAGCAAAAGTAGTAGACCAAGTGAAGAAGACAGGAAAATGGGGTAGATTGATTGATTGATTGATTGATTGATTGATTGATTGATTGATTGATTGATCTAGGAACCGACATCACAGCATTCGGGACATTCCCATAAGCGCTCCGTCCCCATCCCCAGCAACCAGCGAAGAGTTCCAACACTAATAGTTCCAGTAGCAATCTGATTATATGTCCGTCTCGCCTTTCCTCTGAGCGTCGAGCGTCGGCCAGATCCCCTCGTCACTCCTCGCTGCCTCATTCTAACCAGACTATGGTGATCCATTTGCTCCTCCGAGGTGTACACGTGCTCCCACAAGGCCTCAACCACATCTGCCTTGTCATGCATCAATACTCCACCAAGTTCTGCCGAGCCAGCCAATCTGTCCGCCTGTTCATTCCCCAGCACACCGGCATGCCCAGGAGAAAAGATCCAGGTGATGCTTGCTACCCGTGATCTCCGAAGCGAAGCAAGCCACTCTGCACGAAGCTTGCCTGTTCTCACCCTTCTCAGCATGCTTTCTGAGTCAGTTACAATCACAATATGTGTATGTATCGTGTTTTCTATCCAGCGGAAAGCTGCACTGACCGCCTCCACCTCCATTCTTAAGCTAGATGTAGTATCATCATACGCCAGGCTCTCCTGCACCAAACGCCGACCATTAGATTTTGCCAAGAACCCCCAAGCACTTCTCCTACCTCTCAACACCGACCCATCTGTGTAGATAATCACATCACCCGGGCGAGAATTTTCCTGAATTAATTGCTGAATTTCCACTTCCGTGGCCACTGCTGGCCACTCCCTGCACTCCCGGCTCAATGTGATTATAACTCTGCACAAGTCTGACTGCACTCTGACCCACTCCTCTCCTCGCCTAATGTTCTCCAAGGGGCACACCTGTCTGATCGTATCCTCCGCCTGAGCCATCCATGATTTCCCTCTTATCAGTCGCTGACCCTTAACGGCATCCAGCGCCTCATGCAACGGGTGATCTGTGTCTGCAGCTACTCTGAGGTATGCCTTCGCTTGCATCACCTTGTGCCTACCAGCAACAGTAGGCAGACTAAGGATGTAACGCATACACACTACTGGAGTGTCTCTGATGCATCCCAGAATGACCCGCATAGCTTCATTCCGTAAGCGCTCTAATTTCACCAGCTGACTCTTTGAGACAGTGAGCAGTCCTAGTCCATAATCAATCACTGAGAGGATCAAGTGCTGGTATAGTGTGAAGAGCATTCTCTGCTCTGTGTCCATTGCAGCCATAATTTTAAGTGCATTAAGTCCCTTTTGAGATCTTGTCACAACCGTTTACTAATCGTTGTTTTATGAAACCGAACTGTAACTGTTTTTCCCTTCCGTTG
>JACEFZ010028446.1:192500-217500 GCA_014155875.1 Cepaea nemoralis
AGCAGGCCTTCTTTATCCCTTCATACAAGCTTCTAATGTTTCCTTTACCACTTGCATTTTGAATGTACTCGCATAACTAGATTAGACTAGACTAAACTAGACTAGGCTAGCCGAGCCGACCCGAGCCGAACCGAACCGAACCTAACTAACCAACTAACTAACTACCAATAACATTGTGTTGAAGCCATGAACATGACCGTGTGAAGCAGCTACCCAAACCAGGTGGTTGTTGTCTGTGGTGAGTACCTGAAAGCATAATTTCTTTTCGTTTGACAGACACCTGCAGAAGCCCGAGCCATGTACAACTGGAGGCGGACTCATGATGCTGAAAGAGATACGACAGTTTCACCGTGGTCAAGTGTTAGCAGCAGTCCGGAGGGCAGTTACCGGGGATTCGAACCAGGGCAGGGTTATGCTAAAGCTTGTGACATGTCTAGTAGAAGGGAGCCATTTGTCGAGGAACAACAGTTCGTCATAGAGCAATATATCATGGAACCATTTTTTTTGAGAAAACAATTTACAATGAAGAATTCATCGTAAAGCAATCATAAACTAATCTTTATACAACAATTTGTCATGGAACAATTTATTATGGAACAATTTGTCATAGAACACTTATAGTTGAATAATGTATTCTATAACAATTTATTATGGACATTATGGAACAATTATCCTCGACCAATTTATCAGGGAGCAATGCATCATGAAACAACTTATATTGGAACAATTTATCATGGGACAATATATAATTGAACTACACATCCTGGAACTATTTATCATGGAACAATTTATTGTGAAATAATTTATCTTGGAACATTGCCTGAGTAACACGAATACGAACAGATTATATAGTAAACGCGTTAAGTGGTGACGCAAATGAATTAGCGCCAGGGAACAATTTATTATAAACATATTATGGAACATTATTTGAGAAAAGCGAATAAAGCAGACATGTGTGAGTCACTCATTGATTGGGTTTTTATCAACATCAAATATTTAAATCTCTGGATGGGTATTGATGTTTTCTGATCACTTCACAGTTGCTTCCAGAATTAGGAACAGTTTTGTTATAATTAATGGGAAATGTTAGTAATGGGAACAGTTTACGAGAGGAAAAAAGCTGAATCTTGCAAAGAAAGTTGAAACCTGACAACGATGTGTATTGGGAATTATGTTGTCTCAAGAACATTTGAATCCTAGAAACTGTTGTAACATGGAATCTTTTCTAATGGGAATAATGTAGTCTTAGTAACTTTTGAATTCCAGAAACTGCTATAACATGGAGTGTTTTCCTAATGGGAATAATGTAATCTTAGGAACATTTGAAGTCTCAAAATTATTGTTAAATGGAATGTTTTCTAATGTTCTTAAGAACATTTGCATTCTAGAAACTGTTGTAACATGGAATATTTTCTAATAAGAATAATGTGATCTTAGTAACATTTTAATTTTAGAGACTGTTGTAACATAGAATGTATTCTAAAGGGAATAATGTAATCTTAAGAACATTTGAATTCTAGAAATTATTGTGAAATGCAGTGTTTTCTAATGGGAATAATATATAATCTTATGAATATCTTAATTCTTAAAAAAATTTTGTAACATGGATTGTTGTTTAAGGAGAATAATGCAATCTTAGGAATATCTGAATTCTATAAATTATTGTCGAATGGACTATTTTCTTATGGGGATAATATATAATCTTGGAAACATGTGAATTCTTGACATGAAATGGTTTTTAATGGGAATAATGTATTTTGAAGTCTAGAAATTATTGTGAAATGGACCGTTTTATAATTGGAATAATTATAGTTTGACAAGACTTGCATGATTGGAACTGTTGAATCTGCAGAATGCTGTATATTACGAATAATTGTTATCTTTGGACACTTGACTTCTACCACTGACTTCTCTTTCACTTATTAAATCATCCGAATGTTGTGTATTAGGAATAATTGAATGTTGGGAACTGTTGAATCCTGCGAATGTTGTACATTAAGGATAATTTATCCTGGGGAAAGTTGAATGCTGGGAATGATCCCTACTATAAATAACGATGTCTTGATCAAAGTTAAACCGTCAGAACCATTGAACCATGCGAATACCATGTTAGCAATGCTTTAATCTTAGGAACTGTTGAATCAAAAGAATATTGTTTAGAGGGGAAAATGTTATTTTAGGAAATGTTGAATAAGAGAATTTTTGCTGAACGGAACACTTTTAGAAAATCTTTTACAGGGAAGGTTTGTTGATTGGACAACTTTTCGCACATCGAGAAAAGTTGTCTTTTCTTTTCTTTGTTTGGTTATTGTTATGTTTTTCTTGCTCGGTGATAAAGATTTGGGACGAAACGATCGCCTGTATCTCTGTTTATCCACTCGTCGAGTCACTTAATCATATTTTGTGTTTTCGTTCGGACTCCAGTATTGGTGGCTGCCAATCCCCTTTTCTAAACCATTATGTACATGGCATGCCACCGGATGACGATTAATATTTGTATGTTTGTTTGTCTGTTTTTGATAGTGTCATATGACGTATAGTTAGTTACAGATCCTTCACATAACGTCGCAGTGAATCCCAACATGTTTCGGCTATTCGTGATTTCTAGACAAATTTACGTTGAGCAGTTTGCCTTGGCTTTCTGAATGACCGACACTCATACCCTTGTACGAAAATCAAAGCAAGCTGCAGCTTTGTTTCGAACGCGGTATGCGGGATTACGAACTGCGTTCGTAACTTCTAAGCCAGAAAGCCAACGTCTGTGACACAAAATGTTAAATTGTGTAATATATAGCATCATCATACTTCTACTCTCCTTGTTATCTCAAATATCAGCATTTTCCTGTTATTTAAATTATACTTCTTCTTCTGCGTTCATCAAGAGTTTTTTTTTTCCGGACGTGACTGAATTGTGCCTGTTTACAGCAGAGCTGCGTTCTTGCACCGTTAGGCCGACACATGCGACGTCTGCGGGCATTTGTTAACCGGGTTAACCTTCCCGGGATTTAAATTATACACATGTTTTGTGTATTCATGCTGTACTTTGTCATAATATACCTCTGTATTGTCAGTATTTCATGTCACGTTATGTTATTAGTGTTTCAGTATTATCTTTTTTCCCTTGAATTCTCAGTTTGTTATCACAGTCGTCAGAAGGTTAAATGAATAAATATGTGCATAAGTGTTTCCTGATTGCGTATTATGCTGTCGCTTAAAGTCGCTTAAAAGTCGACAGTCATTGCACCGGGATTTTATCCCATATGGCTCGGTTTCTGTCCGCAGAGCGGAATGCGTCGCACAAAGCATTAACTCCGTAGCTCTAGCGACGACCCACAGGGGTCTTCGAAAAAAGTGACTCGTGAACCGAAGGACGCGGCCCGGAATCGAACCCACAACCCTCGGAGCTCTAGTCAAACGGCTTGACTACTTCGCCACGAAGACTCCCGATCTTCATATAATATCATTGACCGTAAGAAATAGAGTGCTGAAATGTTATATAGAACTACATTTGTTGTATGGCAGCGAATCACGGAAGGTTACTGAACAAATTAGGAAGAACTAAGAGGCAACAGAGATGTGGTTCCTGAGACGAATGTTGCGAATTCCTTGGACTTACATAGTAACTAACAACTATTGCTTGAAAGAGGTTAATGAAACTAGAACATTGTATATAACTATGAGAAAGAGATAAACAGCTTTCTTTGTCATGTTATGAGTAGAGAGGCGTTGGAGAACATCGTAACAACTAGATATAGCATTAGGGAAAGAGGCACGATGACGGACGGGATGACACGATAGAATCGAGGAATATCTATCATAAGTAAAGTTGATTCGCCGGACTCCGTGGCCAAAGGCTTGCGAACGCGATTCATGAGCCGCTTATTAGGCGTTCGAAACGCATCTGCAACCGATTTTGGGCACAAAAACCGTTCCGGGGTTTTGGAAAAAAGGTTTTTGGGAAAACCGGCCCAAAAAAGGGAATGGGAAAACTTCCGAACCGTAAACGTCGGGAAAAAAAGCCCTGCTTGGGGCTTTACCCCCCCCATGCCCCGGAAAAGGATAAAGTGAAAAAAAGAGTTGAACCCGAAACAAGAAGGACCGAGTTTAGGAAAAACATGGCCCCCCCAGGCCGGGCAAAAAGGGAAGAAGATGCATTTTCTAAAGGCCCACCACGTAAAAAATTAAGGACATTTAAACAAAGCCCCCCTTTTAAAACGAACCGCAAAAAATTTTTAAAAAAGGGAAATAGGGTAAGTGAAAAGGGAAAAAACTTTAGGAAAAATTTAAATATTGCAAACTTCCGGGGTTTAAATTGGCCAAAAGGTTTTTGGAAATTATAAAACTTTCCTTTGAAAAAGGGCCACAACCGGGAAACCGGGCGGGTTTTTAACTTCCGGTTTAATTGTAAAACAAGGAAACCGAAGGAAAAGAGGGAAAAACTTTCGGGGCCCACCTTGAAAAAAATTTAAACAAAGGAAAGGTTTAAAAACAAAAGGCGGCTACCAAAGGTTTTTTTCCCCCCTGGCAAGGGGATGTGAACATTTAAAATTACGGCAGACCTGTTTTTGACCCTTTTTAAAAAGGGTTTTTGGGAATTTCACAATCCCCCGTAGTTATTTAAAAAGGTTTGTTGAAAGTGAAAACCAGATTCCCTTTAAAAAAATGTTTAAAAAATTAGGCCGCCCCGGGTTTTTAGCCTTTAAAAAGGGGTTTCCCGGCCCCGAGTGCCCCACCGGCCCCCATATCAACCGTAAAAGGGAAAAACCCCCAAGGGCCTTTAAACCGTCCTTTTGAAAAACAATACAATCCGGCGGTCCAAATTAAAAGTTTCCAAATTTTTATTCCTTTTTTGGGCGTAAAATTTCTTTCCCCAGTGGGGAACCCCATTTCCAATTTATAATTTCCCCTGGTGGGGCCGTCCGCCTTGGGTTAACCCCCTTTCCCGATTAAAAAAGTGTAACCCCCTTTTTTTCCCCCTTTTAAATTATTTATAAAATTTTGGTAAATTTTAACCCCAATACAACCTAATAACCCCAAAAGACCTTTAAAATCCCTTGGGTTGTCCCCCCTTTCTTCCCAAAAAATTTAAATTTCCGGGCCGGGACGCCCCCCTGTCCAAAACCCCCAATTTTAAATTTTGTGGGGGGCTGGCCCATGGGGAAAACCCCCCAATAAAAAAAATTTAAAATTTTTTCCCTTTTCCCTTTTTAAAAAAATTTTGTTAATCTAACTAAACCAATATTTCCGGGCGAGGGTTTTTTAATAAAAAAAAGGGGTTTCCGGGGGATTCCAAAAACCCCCGTTGGGGTTTTGTTGGGTGTTAAAAATTAAAAAAAGTTTTTAAAAAAACCCCTTTTTCCCCAAAATTTTAAAATTTTTAAATTTTTTTTTTCCCCCTTTACAATTTTTTCCATCTGTGGGTAGGGTGACATGTGCTCCACGAGAATCCTCAGAAATATTTTTACTTTTGTGGATATGTTGAGAGCGATGACTGATTATTATGGATCTTAATGTGATAATGACACGCAATACAATTAATTTAACTAGAGATTCATTCTAATGACTTAACCTTATAATCAAATACTTTCCCGAACAATGATTAATTAACCCAAAACCATACTATAATATTTCAATTAATCAATACCCAATTAACTAACATTTGTTATTTAACCACAGAATCATAACATTTAAATTAAAATGTTTCACTGTCAATAAGTTCACTTCACAGTTACAATACTTGTATGCTCGAATCCGTGTCCGAATAACTAATGTTTGAACAACCGATCGATCACACATTGAGTAAATACCTCCCATGGTGTAGTTATTCATTCTCTGTCAATATGGAAAAATTGCCACCATGTGTATCCATATTTAACTAAATCACATCTTACATTACATTATATATTTTTGTCAATTAATGTAACATTGTTATTTAATAAGGTGCGTTTTGAATTTATATTTATTAAATTTTATAACACACATAAAAGAACAGAACATTAAAATATAATTAAAGAACTTATAACATAAATCTGTTCCCTTATTAATTATAATCGACTGAGAATGTCTCTGATTGACTCATTAAAATCTTGCAGACATAGAGTTGTGAAGAATCATACCTATTAAAGATTCAAGACATCTAAAAAAATTAAATCAGGAATATAATATTCAACAAGAATAAATATTGAAATCAAATAATATTCATATAAATTTACTAATGTTCTCTATTATAGACATAATTATCAAAGAATAGAGAATCGAACTATTTCTAAGGCGAATTATAGAATTATTAAATAGTGTGAACAATTCTGACAAGTGATACCTTGCATAACTAAGTAATAAGACCTAAGACTCTAATGTGTTTGTAGTGTATGTGACCCTAACCTTTCATCCCATTTTATTTTCCTTTATTTATTTCTTTCGGTCTTCGTTTTTATTCCCTTTCTTTCTCTCTTTCTTTTCTTTCAAATCTGTAAAATCTCTCTTCTGCACTCATGCCAATATTTGCACATTGTAACTTTGTTGATTGGAACAATGTTATTGTTTTCAGTCTTGTGTATCTTCTGTAATGCATACGCTGTAACGACGTATGTTTGTACTGAGTGCGTGTAACTTTCATTCTGTTTTTGAGATTTTTAACAAAAATGTCATTGAGAGACATGTAATCACGTTTGATTTGTTTTGTAACAACAGTTATTTCTTCATGTTTGGGTTCGTTGACTTTGTACAATTCGCAATTATTTACCGTTGTGTTATCATGTATGTCTACAGTTGATGTACCCTGTTCTATTTGCGTCTTTTCTTCTTTAATTTTCTTCTTCTTCTTCTTGTGTTGTTATCAATTTGGCATTTGTACTTGTAAGTGTTTCGTTAAGCTTGTGTTTGATAGTTACTTTCTGAACGAAATCTCTGGCGTTCGGTTCTTTCACTACTGCAGCACATACTTTACCTGTGTAATTACTTTCTTTTATTTCATACATTTGTCTTTGTTTTTCTCATTTGTTCCTTCCAAATTGTTTCCTTTGCAAGATTCTCCTTTTCAAGCGCGAGTCGTTTCTGTTTGATTTCTGCCTCCTATGGTTATTTGTCTTGCCTTTAACTCTGCCTCTGCGGTTATCTGTTTTTCTTTCATCTCTTTTCTCATTGTAGCTATCTTTTCACGTTGCAAAGTTATCTCATTTTGTTTGATAGTCATCTCTTTTTCTTTCAGTTCTCTCTCAAGAGTCATTTGCAGTTGTTTGGTTTCTTTCTCTGCTGCTAGTCGTTTCTTCTGACGTTGTTTCTATTCTTTTTGATGTTCACTGAACTCATGTTTAACCCAACTCCTAAGTTCAGCACCAGATAAACCAGTCTTTTCACCGAATTCCATGATTTCTTGTAGTGTAGACATCTTGTCCTACCTGTAAAATGAGCTATCTAGCTGAAATAAATAGCGAAGTGGCAAGAGAAAGCAAGACTCGACAAATTCACAATAAGGTTCTTCGCGGAACGGAGTAGTTATTGACTTAAATAATAAGTCCTGTGGTATCAACGTCGACCCAAAATATCAAACTTAATTAATACGAATACTATCACGTTGACGACCACCTAAGAATATATCACTCAAAATATACGATAATTATACGAACCGTGACATATGTAAGCCACAAATAATTATAGGAAAATATGTTCAATATAAAGAATATAAATATATAAGTACAGCGGACCAACACTAATACTGACAAAAGACGATTGACGTAAGACGAAAGTACATATTTTCATTCATAAAAGGCAAAATTAATCTTGAAATTTAAGTGATAACACAATAAACACTTTATATACTACTCACAATTACGATATATAACACTAGATAATTAATAGTCACAGTAGACGATTAACGAGGGACGAAAATACCAATCACTGTTTAAACACGACAACAAAAACTTTCAGACTTAGATTCAACATAACATACTACTGACTTATACAAAACAAACGGTTGTTAATTTATAATAAATTTTTACATAATTGAAAATACGACACCTTATTAACTTTAAAAAAAAATCAATGCCACACCAATTGACAATTACAACAGGTACTGGCCTTAAGAAAATTGCGGTGTCGGTGTCTTCTACGAATTTCCAAATGTCCATTCCATGCTCGACTGTTCCAAATGCTCGAATATATTCGTTTTCTGCAGTCGACAATTAATGGAGGTTCTCCTCGAAACACAATATCTGGTAAAATGACACGATGGTGTAATGCACTTACACCAGCACCTAGACCCACGGGGTCTGTGGCCGACTGACAAAACCTAGTCGGTTACGGTGCACCCGTCGAACTTTGAGTTAAATTTGGGTATATGATTGTAACGATACCCACAGTAGACTGGTGTGTGCTGTCTTATCCGTCCTTCTATTCCTCTATGATGACGTGTGTAGTGTCTCCGTAATGTCCCATTTGTAGTGTTGGCGATAAAGAATGCGATATTCTGTGCAGAAACTTCGTGTCCGTTGATCCTATGCCAGTGAGGTGTCAGTCTAATATCATGAACTGGCACCGTGAGACAACCGAAATGCTGCTTCGGCAACTGTAACTAGTCAGCAACAATGTGTCCGTGACGACTGAAATGTCGTTAGTACATCCTTGCTCACTTGGTATGGCGGCGCAATGTGAGTCTAGTATCCGATACCGGCATCATAATATAAGGTTGAAATAGTGAAGGTTGAGTGCGGGAATATTGTGGGGCAGTGTCAGTGAGGAAAAATGTCCTGAAAGGGTTATGTGTAGGGACAAGGTTTGGGAGTAGTGTCGTTCATTACAAAGTAGTATGTTCGTTTTCCTCAGATTATAATAGTGCACCCTCCGAAATTTACCGGTGACCCATGCTCCTCAACGTTGTCATGTTCAGTATACCATATATATCTCTGACTGCAGTGTAACTTGCTGCTCTTGTATACTGCTCTGCTCTGTCCCCAAATTCTGATAGGATAATTCGTATATACTGTCTTCTGTTTCGGAGTTCCTCGATAATGTGGGGTATGTAACAATTCAACCCACAAATCGTTATTAATGTATTACTTCAGCAATGGAGTTGCGAGAATAAACAATTAATAACTCCTGAGCAGTTTCAAACGATCAGTTACTGTGAAATGTCAATCTGTTAATAGCTTAATGTGACAGCGCAGTGTTTCTCAGGCTCTCAATGCCTACTATGATGGTTATAAGTATATTCCATATCGACCATGGTGTCAAACGTTTTGTATGGCTTGTGTCTATTGTTTATCTTCTTTTCCAAGGTAACATCAAAGCTATAAGTGTCACACATTCGTTCTAAATATAATGTTTGTTCTTAAATATCTTACAATCTCTTATAATGTTCGTTGTTCAGAACTCTTTGATAGCACTGTGCTGTGTTTAATATAGTGCAGTTTTGCGCGTATGGTGCATTCTTGCTGTGTAACTATTATACTGTTATTGCAATTCTTACACGCAACGGTGTTTATTACAGTACTACTTTCTCACTGTCTTGACCTGTTAATTCTAGTCGAACTGATTGTTCTTGTGAAATATAAACTTCCAACTTACTTGAAATAATTCTTGATCTTCACCATTTTTGTGACGTGGAGTTTTCGTGCGTTCTTTCTGTGTGTGATTCGTGTAGTACGGTGCAACTCAAGATGTCGGCGTGCAAATTTTTCTACGCTCAGCTGACTGAATCTGGCAGGAATTTTCGTGTTGACAATTTTTTTATGCAGCGAGTCCAGTGACGATCCCCATATGCCTCGAAGTGCCTACACCGGCAACCGTCGAGGTATCAACTCGTAATAATGTAAAACAGCAACGAAGGACGAGGAATTAAACTTGCGTCCTTACCTTGAATACAATGACAATCAACGGCAAAGGTCAAGATATCAAAGCGCTACCAGAAGTTTATTCCGTGGCAGACATGTGAACATTAAACTCACGCAGACCTGTAGGTTGACCCCTATAAACAGGGTCGGCACCTACTTTACTAATCCACCGATGAGTGTCCAGTCTACTGCGCTCTGTTTGACGCCCTGATCCACTGATTCCATTTAAGCTGTAATTCCACTCTAGGTTTTTCCGCCCGGTTACTTCACTGCGGTATTATCATCAACAGATCCCTCTCCTGACTCAGAGCTGTCTCACGCTCATATCATCGCGTCCAGAGGTCACCTCACACACATCCTTTGAAACACGTCCTTGTTCGAAATCACAATCACAGCCTCTCTCGTTGCTGTCCAATTACGTTGTCCACATTCTCCTTGGATTCCTTTGTTGACGTCCACTTTCGTGTCCGAGTGGGGAATTCCCATTTTCCAATTTATACTTTTCGTGGTGGGTCGTGCCGCCGTATGGCATAGACGAACTGCAGGGTTAATTAGACATTTAAGAAGGAATTGTTGAATATACAGGAACTACCGAGTTAATTAGACATATAGAAAGGAATTTGTTTTTGTTCCGGTCCCCAACATGGAGGTTAGGCGGTTGAGCTGTTAAGGCCTCTGTAGTGTTTATGCTTGTGGCTAGGGGTTTGCTTAGGCATCTCCCTCATGTTGGACTGACAGTGCATGGTTCCGCCCCCCCCCCCCCTGCTACTGAGTTGAGTGCTTGGAGCAAGACTGTGAGCTGTAAAGTGCTTTTACATATGTCCGCGATTGTTTATAGCGTGAACTGCTTGTTTAGAAAAATGGCGACCTTCCAGTCGCTGAACTAACTGGCTTGCCTTATGAAATAAAGTGTGGCTGCTGGTTTTTTAGTGACTGCCGCTTCCATTGACAACGAACTGTATTTTTCGTGGCGGACTTTTGTGTTGGCATTCTGGCAGTGGCATTATGCATAGTATGCATGTGCGGGCTGTTGGTTTGTCGAGACTCCTGTCTGTTCCACTTTTTACATGATGCAGTGAGGAGAATTTTGTGTGATATTCACTGGCACAGGAACGGAGCATAATTGGGCGACCCTTTGCAATGAAGATGGAATAAACTAACTAACTAATAGGAAGACTTGTTTGAATATAGAGGAACTTCCGAGTTAATTAGACATAAAGGAAGAAATTGTTAAATATAGACGAACTGCAGAGTTAATTAGGCAATAGGAAGGAATTGTTAAAGTTAGACGAACTGCAGAGTTAATTAAACTTATAGGAAGGGATTGTTAAATATAGAGGAACTACCGAGTTAATTAGACTTGAGGGAAGGAATTACTGAATATGAACAAACTAGGAAGTTTATTTAACACGAAGGAAGGAACAGTTGAATATGGACGAACTACAGTGTTTAGTAGACATAACTAGAGTAATTTATGAGTATAGACACTACTGAGTTAATTAGATATGTTAGAAGGAATTGTTGAATTCAAAGTACCTGGAAAGTTATTTAGACAGGAAGGAGTCCATTGTTAAACATAACGAAATACAGAGTTGATTAGACAACAAAGAAGGGATGTATTTAATACAGGCGAACCAATGTGTTCATTCGTTTGTATGCCGGCCTGGTATTTCTCATGAGTTCGAATCTCAACAGAACAATGGATTAAAACATTGACTTGTACCCCCAGGTCTACTCAACATAAGATCTGTGGTGAGGGAGGGGGGGGGAGGAAGAGAGCAACCGCTGTAATATTCACCACATAACCCATCAAGTTCCGTTTATTGTCTAAAAAATATCGGTCTCGCACGATATACCTAATGCACCTGAAGTCTGGTATAAGGTCCCTTACTATGGTCTAATCTCATCTTGTCCACTCTACCCTACTCTACTCTACTCTACTCTACTCTATTATACTCTACTCTATTCTGCTCTGCTCTATCCTTCCCTTCCCTACCCTACCATGCTCTTCTTTACTCCGCTCAGCTTTGATTTACTAAAGCTTGTTAATATCCTTTACAGGACGTCGCATTGAACCCCAGCAATTTGTCGCTCTTTGTAATTTATTGGCAAATTTACGTTCAGTAGTTTGCCAATGCTTACTGAACGACCGGCACTAATACCATTGTAAGAAAACCATTGCAATGCAGCCTACTTCCGAATCGCCTTCAGCTGTATATCAAACACGGTATGCAGGATTATGATTTGCGTTCTTAACCCCTTCACCACATCGTGCAAACCACTTTCCCCTCAAGTGTTAGTTGGCTAGCTAGTTTGGGTGATTACCTTCCGGTCAAATATGGCGACATATTGTTTCTAATTTCTTTTCTAACCCTCGCTATTTTCACCTAAGGGATAGCGACTTTTAATTTTCCACGTGTAAACAATTGTGTCAGATTGTCGATTTTTTTTTTTTTTTTGCATATCCTTTACAGGACATCGCTGTCAACACCAGCATCTTTCAGCTGTATGTTGATCTCTTGGCAAGATTACGCTCAGTAGTTTGCTATTGCTTTCTGAGCGGCCGGTTCACATACCCCATAAGTTACTGATGCGATTCGAACCACTGCTGATTCTCACCGTCATCACGTTACCGACGAGAGTATACGAGATTACGGAAAAAGTCATAACCTCTAAGCCACGAAGCCGGCTAGTGAATTTTATCAAGATTTTGCTGCTATGGAGTTGTGCATATGTGCAGGCACACGTGTGCCTATAGGATGGATAGTTCATTCTCCCTGTATAAGTTCTTACGCCAGATTTGGAGATCAAGATATTGGTGCTGCCCTTCGTGCATTTTACTGAAATGTTACTTCTCGTGTGTTGGCACTATTTACAAGCGGGCATTTACGTACGATAATGGATGTCATGTAAAATGCACACCAAACATTGATCACTGCAGCAGCAGAAGACGAAGAAGAAGTAGAAGAAGAAGGAGAAGGAGAGAAGAAGAAGAAGAAGAAGGAAAACAAAACAAAAAAGAAAAACAGATGAAGATCATGAAGAAGAAGAAGAAGAAGAAGAAGAAGAAGAAGAAGAAGAAGAAGAAGAAGAAGAACAAAAAGAAGAAGAAGAAAGAGGGGAAGGAGGAGGAGGAGAAGGAGGAGGAGGAGGAGCAGAAGGAGGCAGCGAATGAGAAAACGAAGACAAAATCGAAGAAGAAGAAGAAGAAGTACAATTGATCAGTCCAAGCACACACCAGAAATGACATGCTCACACAATGATCTCAGAGACAAAAATGTTTTGCTGACAAGACTTTTAGTACTCTGAAAGATGTACACAATAAATGTAATGATTATATAGGCTCACACAAACAGAAACATGAAAGGATATCTGAAGTCAACACGTTAATTCTACACACAAACATAAAATGGGCTGAACTGCGTGCAGCTATAAAAATACCATGAATACATCCACAACAACAGAAAGCGGAAATGGTCAACTTTGTAAGGCTACAACTACAGGGATAAGATGGTATGGTCATCTGTCCAGCTACTGGTTTTCCTGTTCGGATTTTGTTTTATTTTATGTTTTTGTGTGTGTTCAACTCAGGCGTAGTTCGTAGTTCGTAGTTCGTACACGTACTACTACTACTTTTAGTGCACTGGACTGCTCCCCCTTCTTTCTATTATTAGCTTTCTCGATTACCAGTGTCCCTCGCCAGCAGGCCAACTCACTCCGACTTCTCAGGCACTTGTAATTTACGTCACAAAGTCAATGACGATAAATCAAAATTTTAGTCCAGCTGACCAATGTAGGGGTTGAACCCGCCACCTCGTCATACAAAATCTTTAACAACGATCTGTCTTATTTAATTGGCCATGCTGAACTCGTGTTCCGATAAGTCAGATATTCTTTCTTCTTCCTCTCTATATCCCCCATTGGTACCTAGGTCCTCAACGAACTCACTGCAAGTTGGTCTATCCTTAGCTATCCCTTACAGCCCCGTCCATGTCCTCCTCTATTTTATCAATTTATGTCTCTACTTCTCTTCTCTAGGTGTCTTAGGTCTTTCTATATTACTTTTCTCCTGTGGAACATGCGACCGCCTTTTTTCACACCCCAACTACATTTTCTGTTATGGGAGTATTTTTTGTTATGTCACCGTTCTGTGGCGATGAGGTTACGGACGCAGTTCGTAATACCGCATACAGCGTTCAAAACACAGCTGCGGGAGATTTGGTAGCAGTCCCACCTTGCGTTGGTTTATTATAAAATGATGTGAGTTTTCGGTCGTTCAGAAAGCAATGACAAACTACTGAAAGTAAACTTGCCAAGAAATCACAGCCAAAAATGCTAGGGTTGACTGCGACGTCCTGTAAAGGATATGCAACTAATTTAACTTTTTGTAGTGTAATGTTTTAATTTGCAAATATATCTGTATTAACATCTTGTTGTTTGCTTTTAAGTTTTTGTTCAGGGCTCTTCGCCTGTAAAAGTGAAGGTAAGATCGTCCGCCTGTTCCTCCAGCATTCAAAACGTGATGGCGCTGTCACATTACAGACCCATTGCGGAAAACTATTTCTGGACAAATCTATTAACTAAAAAAAAAAAACACAAGACAGTCGGGGACGACAGAATGGCGGTTGCGCTAAAGTTCTGCATTCAGTTTTGTTTGCAAATGAATTCTTTTAATCCGTAACGTCCGTTTCGTCACGTGTGATTGTCTTCTAGTAAAGCTGGTCTGTTCCACTTGCCGTTTCCTAGTGATATATTCATTTTACACACACCACTCAAAATATTCTTCTTTGAAACTGCCCACCATTTGAGGTGGTGTATTCAGGGTTAAATATGGCTAAAGCTGATCTTCAGTTGTACTATTTCCTAGAGATTTCTTCTTCCGGCTGTTATGTAGGTCAAAGTCAGGGACGCCATCGACGATAGAATGACGGTCACGCTGGAGTTCATGGCGGGACAAGTGCTCCACGACGGCTGCTCCAAAGCTGTCTCCCAAGATGTTGGTTGCTGTCCGGAATCTGTCTCTAGATTTGACAGATGAATATAAAGACACCGGGTTGTCATACATATAAACATAGTGGGCTGTTACACATATAAACATAGTTAGTTGTCACAAAGACAAACATATTGGGTTGTCACACATACGAACACATTGGGTTGTCACAAATATAAACATATTGGGTTTTCACATATATAAAAATATTGGGTATTCACAAATATAAACATATTGGGTTTTCACATATATAAAAATATTGGGTTTTAACAAATATAAACATGTTGGGTTTTCACTAATATAAACACATTGGATTTTCACACATATAAAAATATTGGGTTTTAACAAATATAAACATTTTGGGGTTTCACTAATATAAACATATTGGGTTTTCACAAATATAAACATATTGGGTTTTCACAAATATAAGCATATTGGATTTTCACACATATAAAAATATTGGGTTTTCACACATATAAACATATTGGGTGTTCACAAATATAAAACACATTGGGTTTTCACAAATTAAACATATTGGGTTTTCACATATATTAAAACACTGTGATTTTAAAAAAAAAAATTGCTCCCCCGATGTGTCTCCACCTTGCCGTGGTGGGGGAGCTTGAGTGTCCCGTTGACCCCATGTGCTTGCCGATGGGTGAAAACTACATATCGGACAGCGTATGGGATAGTGACCAGACTAAGAGAGACACAACCTGCTGCTCTGCAGGAGACTGAGGATAGCAGTCAAAAGTTTAAATCAGGCGCATGAAGGCAGTTCTTGTTTCGGACAATACTCTAAGGCTCTCTGTCGAGGGTTTAGGCTGAACGCCTCTAAGCCACAGACCCTCGGATCTGAGAGTAGGGCCGATATCCACCTACCAAAAAATTGGAATCGAGATACTGAGCAAGCTACATGCCCAGTTCTGACACTTGATTGAAGGCTCTCAGCTGAGGGATATGTTGGATTCCCGGATGAGATGGCCTGGCCGTTTCTCACTGACTGCTGCACGAAGGTAAGGTGCTGAGCCGGCAGCACATGTAGCCTACCTCGTGAGCGAATACAAAAAGTCAGTAAAATGCCCCAGTCGAAGGAAATGGTTACGAAAACTGTCTGTATCTAACTCATAGAGAGTGTAGATAAAAGTGGAGAAACGTCTCAATAACGCGAAATGGAACGCACGGCGAGCGAACCTATTGCGTGGTCCAAAGTCAAAAGCAAAAGCTTACCGAGTGGATGTCGCCCGCAGTCTGACCGCCCCTGGAGCTCACTTGAGCGACCAGTGGCAAGCGAGATGCCCAATACATGGAAGTGAGGAACTAAAGCAGCCATGAGCAGGACGTGGCAACTCCTCGGGTGAGCCCAGTCTCGGAGCAATATGTGCCTGGCTCTGCAATTATGGAAGCCTCCTTGGATAGCGAGGGACTGCCCATTGTCTGCCCCTGCCTTCCCTTGAGGGCCGACCGCGATGTCGTTGGTCGTTCTATCTTGACCAGCTGAGATGTGGGCGACATCACAACAGTCTAACGTGCCTCGAAATCAGAGGAAGGTTAACCTCATTAAAAAATGCCCGCCGGAAGTCGGAAGTGTCGTCCTACGGGTGGCAAACTAAAGATTGACACTACGCAATTACGTCCGAGTGAAATGTCTCGTCCGAATGTCTCTCGTGCTAGGAACAGCTCTGACTACCTAGTTTCCGAATGCCTGCTCTTGTTCGGAACAGCTCTGACTAGGTAGTTTTCCGAATGTCCGCCGTGCCTGGAACAGCTCTGATGGGTACAGGGACAAGCACATGTCCGAAAACTCGCTTAGTGGAAACCAACCGCAGAGCTGACTGGTTTGTGCAGGAACGGCCCAGGGCGAGCGAAATGCCCAATATATTGAAGTGAGGAATTAAAACAGCCATGAGCAGGACGTGACGATTCCCTCGGTAAACCCAGCACCAGAGCGTTATGTGCCGGCTCTGCAATTATGGAAAGCCACCCAGGATGGCGGAAAATGCTATGGACTGTCCCTGCCTTCACTTGAGGGATGACCGTGTAGTCTTCGACTGTTCCAACTTGACCAGCTGAGATGTGGACGGTACCACAAAAGTGAGAGTCTCCCAGGATTGCTAACCTGGTCAAAAATGCACGCTAAAAGTCGGATGTGTTGGCCTGAGGGTTTCGACCCGAGGGTGCCTAACCAGACACACCGCAATCACATCTGAAAAAATCACTCCGGATGAACGCAAAGAAGAATAAGAAAAAAAATTGCCCAGAAAATCACACTGGAGATGATCGCAAAGAACATGCACCATTTTATATTTTCCAAAAAAAAAAAAAAAAAAAAACACAGTAAGAAGAAGACTGGGGTGCAGGGTGTTTTCGGATATAGTCAAGTGAAATTATATTTGTTTCGAGTGATTTGATACAGATAGTAATCGCACAATGCTGAAGTGGACAGTTGACGTTTTCACAGTTGAGCTAGTCTCACAAGGGAAGCCCTGCTGTGAGGAGGCCGGTTCAAGATTCATTTAGTCGGTCTTGCAAAAGAAGCCTTGCTGTAAGGTGGTCGGCTTCAGAGCTCGGTTAGAAATCCTTATGAGGTGTAAGCCATGATGACTGGCTTAGGGTCAGGGGATTGAGTTACTGCAGTGAGCAGCTTGACTGGCAGATTGCCGCCTTGATAAGTGATAATTTGTAAAATGGAGTTATAACTCTTCCATAGCACAAAGCCTGGGCTGAATTTAGATACCCTGTGTTGCCCACGCAACTTGAATCCCTTTTCAGGCTGCCTAGTTTACTCCAGGAAAGGTAACATCAATACGTTCTGGAACATTACAAGCTGCAGAAGCTGCCCGATCAGCAAAACAATACTCTAACTGTCCGCCTGTCGGAGCTTCCTTCCTAGATCAGTTGCCGACCAAAGTTTAGGGCCTGGGTCTGCCCTGCCATGACATTTAGTATTTATGTTGTATTTTCCCGCATACGGGTAAGGCTTGTACAATCTCAATTGCACTCCTCCACCCGAATCCGTTGGCACAATGTGAGGTGTCGGGTTTGGTGTGCGCTGCCCAACATTCAGTGCTAACAGAAAACATGTAGTATCGTTTACTGTCATACGTTAGCTCAGTCATATTTAAGACCTGACATAGGAAGTAGAATTACGTTAATTATGTCTACAAGAAGCCTGACACACACCATAAATCTGGCACGCTAACTTACAGGAACCAATCAACGGCCAGGATAAGGCTGATGTCATCTGCCGGAATTCCTACAGAGGTCAGCACCATCACCATGGTAACCAGACCCGCGCTAGGGATGGCCGCTGCTCCGATACTGGCACACGTGGCTGTCAAACTGGTAACATACGAGAGAATCATGACAATGTGATTGGAATAGAGAATCAAAACAAAAACTGTAGAGTACAGAATCACAACATTCTGCTTCAATAGAGTAGAGAATCACACTATATCCAGCAGAGTAGAGAATCACAATACATTCAGCAGAGTAGAGAATCACAATACATTCAGCAGAGTAGAGAATCACAATACATTCAGCAGAGTAGAGAATCACAATAAATACAATAGAATTGAGAATCACAGCTAATACAATTTAGTGGAGAATCACAACAAATACAATAGAGTGGAGGATCACAGCATATACATTAGAGTGGAGAATCAAACCAAATACATTAGTGTTGAGAATTAAAACAAATGCAACAAGAGTCAAGAAATAAATAAAAATAAGCACAGTATATAAAGATTAAAAACAAACATAATAGTGTAGAGCATCACAACAATACTATTAAGTAGAGACTTACAGGAAACAACCACTAGAGTGGAGACTCATGGCAAATAGAGAGGAGAAACACAGCAAATTCAACACGAGTGAAGAATCACAACCTACACATTTTTTTAAAGTTGCATATCCCTTACAGGACGTTGCAGTCAACACCAGCATTTTCAGCTGTTGTTGATGTTCTTGGCAAGATTACGTTCAGTAGTTTGCATTACTTTCCAAGCGACCCGCTCACATACCCCGTAAGTAACCAACACGACGCAATCCGCTACCGAATCTCGCCCAGCTTCCTCACGTGGATATACGGGATTACGGAGAAAGTCGTTAACACCTTCTCCAGGGAGACCGGCATCTACACATTAGAGTGGATAATCACAGCATATTCGATAGAGTGGGGAACCGTCACAATAATGTACATTAGAGTGGATCACAACAGATACAATTGAGAAGAGAATCACAGCAAATACATTAGAGAGGAGAATCACTAAAACAATACAGAGACACCATAAAGACTACACACACAATATCGTAGATAATCTGTTACCAATGTTACTGCTACCGGCACCTTGCAGGCTTTGCAGACGATAGATAGTCTGTTACATTGTGCTTTAAAAGAAGACATAATAACTACAACCCATGGAGGGGACTAGAGATAGAGTTATACCTCTCTATAGCACAAAGCCTGGGCTGAATTGTAGAGACCATGTGTTGCCCATGCAGCATGATGCCTAGTTCAGCCTGCCTAGTTTACTCTACAGCAGGGGTGGGCAAACTTTTTGTGCTTAGGGCCACATTGACAAATGTAAAGCTATTGGGGGGCCGCATATATATATTATAGTCCACTTTGTTTACAGCAACCTATCACAATAAGTAATTATGGATTATTTATAGGTTATTAAACAGTATAAATAACTAATTATTGCAATTTTATTTTACTTATACACTTATACATTATATTTTACAATATGGACAAAAACTTTTACTAGTGTGTTAACAAGATTTTACAATTTTTTATTATAATAATTTTTTAAAAATTATCTATCAATGGCTTTAATTTAGACACAAACCGACTACATTGTCACTACAATTGTTGATTTCTAATGAGATGTATGTAACTGCTTGCAATTGTTGACAATATTCTTGAAATCTGGAGCAAGTTTACTTGTTGAAATTCGCATGAAACAAGGAGTAAACTCAGAATAAATTTCTGAAATATATCAATACTACTGCAACAAATAAATTAATTTGAACATTTTAAATGTGGGAATAATTTATAACAGCAAAAAAACTTTTAAATTTAATATTTTCTTGCAAAATAAATCATTTTATTCACCGGAGAAATATCTGTTTTTCATAAAATCATCCTTATTAACTTTTTTACATGTCGATAAATATTTCTCTATATTAAAATCGATAAATTCGCATTTTAGCATTACATTACGAAGGTCAAGGCCTATTTACAAAAATAAAATATTAGAAAGAAATTTTATCAAAAATGTTAAAACATACATAAGGGTACATGAAATTCTGTAAAATTCAACAAAATAACTTAAAAACAAAATAAACATTTTTATTTCTAAATGCCCTCGAGGGCCGCATAATATCAGTTGCCGGGCCGCATGCGGCCGGCGGGCCGTAGTTTGCCCACCCCTGCTTCTAGAGGAAAGGTAACACCAATAATCCTGGAACAAGACAAGCTGCAGAAGCTGCCGGATCAACAAAACACAACTCTAACTGTCATCCTGTTGGAGCTTCCATCCTAGACCAGTTGCCTAGCGCATGGTCTGCCCTGCCGTGACATTTCGTCTTTAGGATGCATTTCCTCGCACTAGTATAAGGCTAGTACCCTCCCGATTGCGCTCCTTCGCCCGAAGCCAATGGCACAATGTGCGGTGTCGAGTTTGGCGAGTGCCGCTCAACATTCGGCGCTAACAGCAAGTAGGCAGTACCATCTACTGTTATACCGCTGCTCAGTCATATCTAAGTCCTGACATACAGTAGATAATCACTGCAAGTGAAATATTAGCTTATGTAACATATTAGAAGGACTCTCCCGTGTGTGTTTTTGTCCATCCATTATTTATAATATTATATTCTGTACATTTCCCTCACAAAACACATGTATGCTGTAGACCAGTGGTTCTCAACCTTTTTTGGCCCATTCCCCCCTTCACCATATTTTCAGAACGCCATTCGAGGGGAATGGGGGGAATAGGAAGGGGGGCTTCCTATCAAAAATTTGGCCCGTTCCCCCCTTCACCGTATTTTCAGAACGTCATCCCCCCCCCCTTTCATATTTCCTATCTAAAAATCCCCTCACCCCTACACAGTATACGTAAAAGTGGAAGGCAAATGTAATAGCATATACTAAAACAAGTCTAGACATCCACATAAAACATGATTTGTGGGTCTACTTACTTTATAAAATGAATTTTAGAAGGACGAGACATACATAACTGTAAAGTATGAAGGGAAAAACTATGTCAAGTAATCGGTTCTTGTATTAACACGATCTTGAAATGGTCTTCATTCCCCCCCTGGAAACCATGAAATTCCCCCCTGGGGGGGGGGGGGGGGAAATTCCCCACCGGTTGAGAACCACTGCTGTAGACAGACAATTCGGTACACATTTTCACTGTAGCGCAACACCATGGATCTCATATCAGAGGACAACAGATACAAACTTATTACGTCTTGTCATCATCATCATCACCTTCCTCTTCTGCAGTCAAGAGTTGTGGGGAGGAATAGTTAATGCTCCTGCGCCCGATGGGTGGCACTGGATAGTGTCATTCAGTGTGACTATATAATCAATGTCTTTGATACCGACTGTTGTTATTGTATGCGCCAATAGAGTTTATGCCCTCTAACTTCCCAAGTTCTCCTTTCGTTTGCTGTTTCCTCATCTTCTTTTGCTCACTATTCCATTTTACCCATCCATCTCTGTCTCAGCTTGTCTTATTCGTGCGAGTGGGGCGGCCATCTTTAAACGGTCTTTAATTCGTCAACAATTTACGGATAGACAAGAAATAAGGTAGAATTCCCAGAAGCCGATGAACACAGCAAATTGATGTTAGAAATTCAGTATAGCCTGCTAAGAGTGTCTGGGCACATTAAGAACGGACATAAATTTAAAAATTCAGTGGCAACTGGCAAAAATTTTTTCCGAAAAAGAGTAAGTGGAAAGCAAAAAATACATACCTGGATAGTTTGTCTAAAAGGCATTAACAGGACAGGAACACAAATTTAATCCACTACTGGTGATCATGTTAAAATAATGACCGCCAAAGCATACCGACATGACACATGATCAAGATGATGAACCACGTATACAGGTGAGTGAAATAAAACCTCGCCTACCTGATGGCAATAATTTTGCCGAAGGTGAGTTCCATCCCGTTCATCTGTGCGATAAAAATGGGCGCCACGGCTTCGTACAGGGCCGTGCCGTCCATGTTGATGGTGGCCCCAATGGGCAGGACGAAGCGAGTGACACGCTTGTCTATGTGCAGCTTGTCTTCCAGGCATTGGAAGGTCACCGGAAGTGTGGCCGTGCTGGGGAGGAGATGACCGTCTTCAGACACGAACGATAGTGTGTTATGTACAGTGATAGATGTCATTGGATGATACCCCGGCAGATAACTAAACTAAACTAACTAAAGTAAACTAAACTAACTTAAACTAAGCAAACTAGACTAAACTAAACTGACTGTCTAAAGTAAATTAAACTAAACTGAACTAAACCAACTAAACTAAACTAACTAAACTAAACTAACTATACTGAACTAAACTAAATTAAATAACCAAACTAAACAACATAAACTAAACTAAATAACTAAACTAAACAACATAAACTAAACTAACTCAATTAAACTAACTAAACTAAACTAAATTAACTAAACTAAACTATAAGCTAACAATTAACAGAAACTAACTAAACTATCTAATTAACTAAACTAAACTAATTAAACTAAACTAATTTAAACTAAATACACTATCTAAAATAAACTAACTGAACTAACTAAACTAACTAAACAAAACTAACTAAACAAAACTAACAAAACTAAACTAAGCTAAGCTAATCAACACTAAATAAACAAAACGTAACTAACTAAACTAAATTAACTGAACTATACAAACTAAACTAATCAAACTATTCAAACTGAACTAAACTAACTAAAATACACCAATTAAACTAACTAAAATACACCAACTAAACTAACTAATCTAAACTAACTAAACTAAACTAGCTAAACTAAACTAATTATACAAAACTAACTAAACAATACTAACAAACCAACCACCCAATCAACCACCCAACACACCACCCAATCAACAACCCACCCAACCAACAAACCAACCAACCACCCAACCAACCAACACCCAACTAATCACCCAACCAACCATTCAACCAAGCACCCACCCAAGCTCCCACCATCCATCCACCCATCTAATCACCCAACCACCCAACCAATCATCCATCCAACCAACTAACTAACTAACTAACTAACTAACTAACTAACTAACTAACAAACAAACAAACTGACTGACTGACTGACTGACTGACTGACTGACTGACTAACCAAACAACCAACCACCCAACCAATCAACCATCCAAACAACCAACCAACCAGACAACTAACTAACTAACTAACTAACTAACTAACTAACTAACTGACTGACTGACTGACTGACTGACTGACTGACTGACACACACACACACACACACACACACACACACACACCACACACACACACACACACACACACACCAGATCATATAGTATTCACTTCAGACAATCTGCAACATTTAGTAGATGCGGTTGCTTAACGCAGTGAACATTTAAGGTTAAAATTAAATTGAAAGAAGACACAGATTATGGTCGTCGCTAAGAAGAACGAAATACCACAATGTAATAAACAAGTAGATGGGAATATTCTTAAACAATTGAATAGGTACAATTATCCCGGAACAGTCATTATATCTGATAGAAGATGCCTTGAAGAGATTAGAACAAGAATTACCATGGCGAAGATGAAAAACATTCTGACCAATAAAAAGATGTCAATTGCTACGAGAAAAAGAGTGTTGGGGTGTTATATAGAGCCTGTACTTTTGTGTGGAAAATGAGCAGTCAAGCTGAAAAACATCTGATGGCTGTAGAAATGTGGTTCTGCAGAGAATACAAAGAATACCATGGACAGACAGAAAAACCAATGACATAGTCCTACAAGAAACAAATGAAAATCTTAAACTGATTAGAAAAATTAGACGTAGACAGTCACATTTTTTTGGGGTTTGGGGCATGTTAAATAAATTGGGGAACTTGGTGACAACTGGCAAGATCTAAGGGAAGAGAACAAGGGAAAGATAAGGAAGTAAATACCTGGATGACTTGGCCACGTGGCATGGTTGAGACAAGGACACTGAGCTGATCCACGACTAACTCGATGGAGTGAAATGGCACATGATGAATAGATGGATGGATGGTCAAGGGTAGTAGCCAGTTTGACTTCCTGTACTCATACCAAATTTTACGGTCTGTTATTACTGCTTGGACCTGACCCAAGAACAGCAACCTACTGGCCTGCTGGACTTCCTGTACTCATACCAAATTTTACGGTCTGTTATTACTGCTTGGACCTGACCCAAGAACAGCAACCTACTGGCCTGCTGGTTTGGAGAACAAGGGGGCATACCTAGGTACGCTAATCCTTTGCACTCAGTCCCCTCTGTTGCAGTTTCTATGCCTGTGAATATCCCACAAAATACTCCTCGTGAAAAGTGGAACAGACAGCAGTCCCGACAAACCAACAGCACGCATAGCATACATGCACAAGGCCGCTGCCAGAATGCCAACACAACAGACAGTTACTAGACTTACATAAAGTTCATCGTTTTCTCAATGTGTATTCTACACATCGAAAATTGTCTAATGTGGCTTAACATGCGATCGCATTTGCTCTTAAAGTACCGGTGCGCGAATGGCGGGGGGAGTTGAATCAACCCAAACATTGGTCAGCTGAACTTAAACGTTGGCTTCTCGCCAGAAAGCAATAGCAAACTACTGAACGTAAAATTACATAGAACATCAACATGGGATTTATCACAACGCCCTGCAAAGAACATGCAATTTTGTTTTTGACAGACAGAATCGCCATGTTGGTGAGAAATAATAATTTCGCCACATCTGGGGATTGAGCCCTGGTAGCTTTCTTGAAATTTGCAAACCACTACACCACCGTACGTACCTTAATATGGGTTATGACAGGCTGGCTAAACCAGGCGAAGGTAACCGATTCGGCGTCAAACCAATCGGTGAACGAGGGTATGCCTACGAAGCATGTGAAGACAGGATTCGGCAGACTGCGCGGAAGAAATCAATGACGATTCAACGGG